>DWQK01003133.1:0-11979 GCA_018231225.1 Noctuana stator | reverse complement strand
TCTTACACTAAAAGAATTTTTCTAATCGATTCAGTACTTCCTGAGATTAGCGCGTTGAAACAAACAAACTCTTCAGCTTTATATTATTAGTATAGATTTATAAACCGGACAGAAAAACCGATAGCCTTTTTGGATGCTTTGAATTCATAAAAAAAGGGATTACAAAATTCTTCCTTCATCACCATATTATTATGTAATGATGATTCACACATCACGTATTGCCATCGCCGTGACAGAAGTGCTGTATGTTTGGTTCCAGAATGTCCCTGATCGGTTCATACGACGAGACGGACTCGTTCGTGGACTACCAGACGCGCATGGTGGGCGCCGCCAAGGAGATCGCCAGGCTCGCCACCGACATGGTCAGTCATATTCATATTGCTACTCGCAGCCTCGCGCTGCGGCCCGCCGCTAGTGTGGTCTCGCTGTTCAGCGACGTCGGGCGCGGCCGGTATGATGGTCACCGCTAGTGGCTAACTTCATGCGCGCAAACGTGCTTCGGAGGGCACGTTAAGCCGTCGGTCCCCGTTGTTATCGATAGATGACACTCGTCAAAACCTAGTCAGAAGCCCTTTGGGCGGTTTGACAACATCCGACACGGGTTGGCCACTAACCCGTATCTCCACCAAGCCACATTGGGCGTGGTGAAGTATGCTCCAGGACTTCCCCGGTTGCAGAGATATAAAAAGTGCGGAAGGCAAGCTACTCGTACAACATTAGGTAATTTTGCATATAATAACAAGTGAATGAATTCAGACGGCGAAATCGGCAACGGAGCCCAGCAAGCTGGTGGAGGTGGGCAGCGAGCTGTGCGGCAAGTACGAGCGGCTGGCGGCCGACAGCCTGGGCGCGTCCGCCACCACGCCCAACGAGGACGTCGCCAACAGGTACACACCTTTGTATATTGTTACTTGATAGCAATCAGTAACGAAACGTGATAAATAACTGGATTTTATAAGACAATTCTTAATTATTTGTCAGTCTACTAAAAAAACGTGACGGATTTTCATAACATGTACCAATAGTTGCCAATAGATACACCGCTAGGCACCGATAATTGCTTACGCAGACAAATTTTATGCATATGTTCGTTTACGATGTTGTTGCTCCATTCGGAAGGTCTGGGGTTCAATTCCCCGTGGGCAGAAGTTTAAATGATTTAGATTTCTGTTTTCTGTCTGGATGTTTGTATAATTGTCACGTGTATCCATGAATGTGAGTGTGAGGCGTTATTTATTATAATATTTCCTTATTTACATTATTACATTAATCATTTGTCCTTCGTTATATGTATAGAATCCGGCTCGCCGCAGTGGAGTTGGGAGAAGCGGTGTCAGAGCTGGTGCGCGCCGGGGGGCACTGCCGACTGTCCGCCATCGCGCAGAATCAACGCGCCGTCGCTGACGCCGCTAGGAAGGTCAACGAGAAGGTAATGTGGCCATTTACTTATCTTCAATGAGTGGCAAAAGCAGGTAAAGATAATTTTAAGAGATTATATAAAAATTGGTTCAAATCGCACTAATTTAGAAACGTAAATTCAGTTTTTGTGTGTCTGTTAAGTGTTTTTTATTTGATTATTCGCGTGACACCCTAAATATTTGAAGGATAAAACATGCCCTGTGTACGTGTAGCCCATACACTCTTTCAGTGCAAAGTTACAAATATTAACCCAAATATACAGAAACACAGATAGGCAAACAAAATGTTTAAAAAGGTTCATTTAGATATTGATATCATATATCAAAATCTATGTAGTTTGAAAAAATTTATAATTACTTAGAAATTACAAACTTAAACTTTTTAAATGTTTTTTCGCTATTTCTGACGCGGTCTATTCTTATCCAGGTGGTGTCGGTGCTGAGCGCGCTGCAGGCGGGCTCCCGCGGCACGCAGGCCTGCATCGACGCCGCCTCCACCATCGCCACCATCATCGGGGACCTCGACACCACCATACTGTTTGCCAGCGCTGGTGAGTGACTGGAACAACTGTTATTTTTCATTTGTCACAACTGTCTTCAGTAATAACATAAATATAATGACTGCAAATACTTATCATTCATTCAATCATCATTAGTCACTTTTATGATCCTATCACGGTCAGACGTTTCTTATTGTTAGAATCGCAGCTTTTAAATAACACACAACAGAACTAGTTACTAGTCCACGGTTAGTTTAACTACCGTATTAGATGTTTCACATCGAGTAGTGAAAATGGTATGATGACAACATAAATAATAAGAATGTTGTTCCCCAGGCACGTTGCACTCGGACAAGGAGGGCGACACGTTCTCGCTGCACCGCGAGGGCATCCTGAAGACGGCCAAGGCGCTGGTGGAGGACACCAAGACGCTGGTGGGCGGCGCCGCCGGCTCGCAGGACCAGCTGGCCTCCGCCGCGCACCAGGCCGTCGCCACCATCGGTGAGTGAATTTAGTGTCCCCGACAACTATATATTTCTTCCAAACCGCAATAAATTGCTTCACTGTACAAAAGGGTGTGGCGGAACTACCCCGCTCGGTAGAAATTAACTTTAAAAGTATTTTTTTACACTGAGTTGCAACATTCTTCTTTAAAGTTAATGATATATTAAAGTTCTTTTCGTCTCCGTTTACCGCACAGCAAGGAGGAGTCTAATGGAGGCATTAAATCTGATAATGCAACTGAACTAAACAATGCGTTCCGTTATCAGTGCAACTGTGCGAGGTGGTGAAGCAAGGCGCTCTGTCCCTGGGCGGAGGCGGCGCGGAGCCCCAGGTGCTGATCCTCAACGCGGCGCGCGACGCCGCCGCGGCGCTGCGGGACCTGGCGGCGGCCACGGCGGCTGCCAGCGGGAAGCACGTCGCCCATCCCGACATGCAGAGGTTGAAGCACGCCGCTAAGGTCAGTTGCCTTTATACCGTCTTTATACTTCTATACAACCATTGAAGCACTATACACTAGTTGCATACACTAGTGGCACTGTTGAAACACCGTTATAAATCAGTTGTTTTTCCAAGCCCACCGGTTTTGTCCTATTAATGTTTCTACCGGTCATGTGGGTATTTATTTGTTTTTCCAAATTCTGAATTGTACATACCTGTGATTAAAAAATTAGGACTAAATTGGTTTTTGTTTTTTAAATTAATCAATTTATTCATACTAACATTTAAAAAAATTATTTACTTCACAATTTATTTTTCGGTTACTTCGGTTCTTTTAAAAGTAAGATGTAAATTATTACAGAACTGTCTTTTAATTTTAATTAAATCAACAATACTATTTTTTCTTTATTTAACGTACTATTCTTGTCATTTTCTGTGTATTGCCTTTGTCCTGTCCGAACTTGTGTATGTCTGTGTGACTCGTGCCGTCAATATTGGACTTTCGGGCTTCTAATTGTCAGTTTTCCATAGCGTCTGTCGGACACCAGCAAACGATGGAGCCTCCCCCTGAAAACTAACACTTTCCCGCGCCAAAAGCGAAGATCTGTCAACCTCCGTACAGATTATAATTCTTGCGACTCTGAGACCGATATATTCCAGTCCGATCAGGAGGACGAATTAGTGAAGCTTCTAGATTATTCGAGTCAAGACGATGACGTCTCCCCCTCTATATTCCACGATAATTGCGAAGAAATCATCGCGTATATAGAACGATTTATGAAGGTAGTTCCGCCGCGGAAGATTGAAGACGACGAAGTGAACGTTAGGTACAACGTCGCGGCTAAGAACAGCCTGTTCGATATGGATTGGAGAGTGCTTAAGTACGGCGAGAATATATTCCTGGGCGAAGTCAAAAAGTTAGTGGATTTGTGTGTAGATTCGTTTGATAAAGTCGAGAGTGAACGTAAGAGAAATGATATCGAAACAAAAAAAGCGAAGTCTGATTTGGACGGCGAGATGAAAAGACTGTCTCAAGTTATTGAAGACCTAAACATTGAAAATTCGGTCACAAATAAAGTTGTTACGCTGACAACTATAACGACAGTAGACTCAGCGGTGTCCGAAACTGACAAGTTGGACAAAATTAAGTTGAAAAGCCCAGTGTTCAGAGTGAAAAAGGTGAAACCAGTGAATCTAGTTATTAATTTAGATGTTGAAAGTCCAGAATTGAAGTCGATCGAACAATTGAAATCACCCATA
This sequence comes from Noctuana stator, assembly GCA_018231225.1. Taxonomy (NCBI): domain Eukaryota; kingdom Metazoa; phylum Arthropoda; class Insecta; order Lepidoptera; family Hesperiidae; genus Noctuana; species Noctuana stator. The sequence continues at coordinate 7,859 of DWQK01003133.1, read as the reverse complement.
AGCCCTGACCAGCAGAAAGAGAAAACTGCTAGTCCCGTAGAGACACCAACGAATGGAGATACCAAAACTGAATTATTAACTCCAGAACAAAAAGAGACAGAGCGGTCGGAAGTTATCGTGAAACCAGATACAAAGAGCGTTAAAGTAGAGTTTTGGAAATTGTTCAAAGACGACACCGAATGGTGGAAGGCTTTAGCGAAGAGGAATTTGGAAAAAATGGAAGAGACGAGGCGAGATTTAGAACGATTTAGTGGTCATGAGCTTGTATTAGGAGAGATAAAGACAGAAATAGACAAATATGATAGAGAGAAAGAGACGCTGCAAACGTTCATAGAAGAAGTAGACAAGTCCAAAGCTGTCAACAAAGATTTGGAGTATGACAAAAAGTATGAAGATATGGTTTTGAAATTGATTGAATTCGCTAAGAAAGACTTCATTTATAAGGGATTCGATCCTTTAATAGAAAAGTTAAAGGCACTATCGAATGTCCAAATTGAAGGCAGAAAGAAAAAAGTCGTTCATATTCAAGATATTATAGACGTTTATAATCGTATCGACATCACCCACTACACGTACGAAGAGTTGTGTCTACTAGAAAAGTATTACAAAGAAATAATAAGAAAATACAAGAATAACAATCAAAAAGAAAACATAGTTCCTATCGAATACTTGCCCACGAGAGAGCGATCCGCGCCGCCGACCTACCACCGAAACGTTGCATTTAATCTACACACAGATAACAATATTTCTAGAAACACCCATCATTACAACACAATAAATAGCACGTACAGACACACGAACAGCGACAACGAAAGATCTAGAAACAGCTCACAGATATACGACCTAACGCGCACATATCCTCTGCAGTACTACGCGAATAACTGGTGGTCAATATACGAAGACATATTGAAAAGTCGCGAACGTCAATTCGGCACTATTGATAACTGGTGGAATGTTTACGAGGCGATATTGAACAACGAGGACACGTCCGCCGAAGACGTGAGGCGTTTCCGCGAGATCGTCGAGTACAGGAGCAGCTCGCGGAGGTCCAGGCCGAGCAGTCGCATGGAGGAACAGTTGCGCACGTTGAACGAAGTGGACAACAGCCGGTTCCGCGAAAGCGAGGACGTGAAGCGGCGCCAGGACGAATCGGTCAGATTTAGACACCTTGACGCCCATTAACTGCTGCCGTTGCACTGTCGTCTAACAATGATTCAATGAACACGCAATGGAGCGCATGGTGTGGACGAGTGCCGGCTTACGCTCTGGTGTTTGGACTCATGGATTCGATGTCGTTCCTTTCTCTAATCATGTGGTGTCTAAAGATTTTTCTGTTGTGAGTTAGCTCAAGATAAAAGTCAAAGCTTAAGGCGAAACGTGGCATGGTCTTATCAGCCTTTCACCAAAGTCTTTTTGCAAAATAATCAGTTATCCAACAGATAATTCTCATCAATATGCTTATACATGCCTTCAACTCTTTTTATGTCCCACTGCTGGGCACGGGTCTCTCCCCACGACTGGGAAGGCTTGTTAATACATATTAAGCCTAAACTCGTTTAAGGCTAATTTTATTAGACGGATAGTAATTGTATTTTTAGAATTTATTACGTGTCTATTGTCGATTGTGATGGTTTATGGTTCATAAATTGGAATTAACTATATCAAATGTATCTTTAGACACCACTCCCACATTTCTCTCTTCGACCATTTCAGCTCAATTCATTCACACGTCTGTTGAAATGTGTTTAGTGGTTATGTCGTATTAATCTAGTGCTGTCAGTGTGGCATGACCTTTACACCTTTATACTTCATACCTTCTTCCTATCGGTATTGTCAAATAGTTAAAAAAACGTCGATAGATTTCTTTCAATAAGGCAATTGCTTTTAAGATAGGTAAAACTTGATAGCCTGTAACTTTCCTCATGAATGTAGCTATCGTATAGAAAAAGCTACATTTTTCAAATCGGTCCAGTAGTTTCGGAGCCTATTCAATACAAACAAACAATCAAATCTTTCCTCTTCATAATATTAGTATAGATTAATGGATCCAGACCATACTTACTATATTACAGAGCCCGTATTTCAAATAAACTTGTGTGTTAGTATTATCGCTACTATAATCAGAGCATTCGAATTTTCGGATCATTGGCAATACTATTCTTAGATTATCCGCTATTGTAGCGATTTTCATAGGATACTTTCGATCTAATATCAAGGAAATGGCTTTTTGATGGTCCCCTTTTTTACTCTAACAACGTATTATGGCAGCGGGCTATTTCGCAGTCTGTAGGTTTTATTAGGGTCACAAAAATATGTGTAGGTAGGTACCTACTTACTTTGCTGTACGATAAAGAAAATTAGCAAGTTTCTAGCTAATTTTCTTAGCTTTGTTAGCTTTTTATACGATTGTTAACTACTAAGTTTAGGTAGCGAAGCTTAATATTTAGGTACCTACAATATTAGCTTATTATATTCATACTTACATCTTATTTAATGGTATTAGTCAGAAAACGAAATTTTGACACAAAAAACAAAAATTTGTACAAAGAATTGCTTATTTCTAAAGAAATTTCTTTCAGCCTTGACCTACAACATAGCACAATCCAAATGTAGATGATCAATTAGGTATAACACGTAGGAACAAATTGTTTTTAGGTCACTTTGAAATGTTTTTTAGACTAGTAATGTAAGTGTAGGGTAAGAATACTTTTAATAAGAAAGGAAAAAAACTCATAGCAACTTGTACCGCTATAAAAACCTTTCAACAACATTCTCATTTTGTACGCAAAGTTTAGTTCCAGTTTCCTTGGCATTTAAATTATTTCGGACATTTCGTCTCGTCGCGTCGCCATTTCGCTCTCTGTAAGTTGCTAAGTAATTATGAGTTTGATTTTTATTTTAAAACAGTTGAGTAGTGCTTGGCAGAACAAATGGTTTAGTAAACAAGTTTATGAAGGAGTTTTATTAGAGCGCAGACGTAGCACCATACGAGTATTTATATGCTTACCTACTTATAGTTGGTTTTATAATGAGATTAATATGTTGATTTTTTTTTAAATAAAACATTAAATTGATATTTTTTTTTAGCTTTTAAAATGCTAACTTTTATTAAGATACACTATAGTACCTACTCTTACTTACTCCGCTGGCTCAGCGGACCGAAGAGAGTCTTGGCCTCCCATACAAGAACTCGCCATAGGTCCCGGTCTTGTGCAGTACCTACTCATACAATAATTTATTTTTTTAATTGAATTATTTCCTCTTATTAAAGTGTTATTTTATTGATAAGCAAAAACAATAAATTAGTTACGCGTGATGGATGAAATGCAAAGTTAAAACAATATAACAACGTACAGACAGAAGCGTAGACTTGATTAGATAACATTGACTCATTTCCTGTAAATCATATTGCGTTGAAATATTTCATCGTATTAATTTAATGCTGCGCCATTTCGCGCCACTTCACAAAATAGGAGGTTCTATGTTGCTGTATGTATTTTCTCATTTTTCTCCCTTTTTTAAAAGTATTTTCACCGATATCTCTGTTGTTTGTGAACCGATTTTGATAATTCTTTTTTTATTTGAAAGCATTTGGTCTGAGTTTGGTCCATAATTTCTTATTTTTTAGCTTGAAGCTGGTTTTCACTTTCATTTAAAATAATTTTACATACATATAGCTAAATTATTGCGTATTACAGCCTAGCTGACATTAAAACCACGCAGCGAAGATAAGATAAAAAAAATATAGAATATCTTATCTTCTTATCTTCGCATTATATAATATTAATAACCATGATTTTAGATTGTACTCGATACAGGCGGTCACATCGATCCGAGCCTGAAGATGTCGTGTCGCAGTCGCATTCCTCGAAATACCCGTTCATACATTTTATCAGAAATCATTGTAACCTTTCAATGTCATCATAAACTGATAAAGTACTGTCTGTTTCATGTCTATTTGAACCTATGATATTATGACCTACGACGTCCATGATAGGTAGGTACATGGGAAAACCACAATTATGTTGATAAAAGCAATGTATAAATAAAAGCAATGTATAATTTATTTCCATTAACAACCCGTGTAGTTATCATGCCGGTTCGCTATTGGAAAGATCCTGGGTTCTATGTCCTTCAGTGTGAATCAAACTGGTTTAGAACTATATGCGCAGTCACTAACAGAAGAGATGCTATCATTTCTGTAAACTGGGGTCTTAGTAAGAGTTTTGACATTTTAGAAAAACATGATCGAGCTAATTATCATGCCATACATTGCCAACCTCGTACAGTATAAAGTTGCGTTTCAGTAAGAAAACGATAAATGACCTAAGTCCACTTTTAGGTTTCGCCGTACTCGCTAGTGGCGCCGCTAGTCGATGTATGGAGAAACTCAAAAGAGCATTGCGTTTCTCGTTAACTACAAACACACGTACTAGGGCCTCTGTGTGGCCGGATTGAGCTATTAAAAACATCCTCACAATTTGTGCCCACGCCCCATACCTATACTAGATGCGATGTTAGCAGTACCTACTGTGAAATAAACGCAAGAGAAAAGAATTTTGACGCGAAACGCGGGCGGTGCAACGTACGGTAAAAATAGATATTGAAGGGATAAATTGTCAATAAATCATAATTATTATAACTGCAACAGACAATCCTATGCGAGTATATTGACTTATGAGTTCACTGAATAAGGTTCCGTCGACTGTCTGGGTTTCAAAAAGTCTATCACACAGACTCACATATTCGATCGAGTATGAGAGAAACATATCGGTTTTTCTACTAATAACTTGAAGGGCCGTGTGGTGTAGTGGTTACCACGCCAGTCCACCATTCGAAGGGTCCCGAGTTCGATCCCCGGCGGAGCAGAAATTAAATGATGAATTTAGATTGCTTATCGGTTTGTGTGTGTTGTGTTTATGTGTGTCCATGGCACCCACGATACAGGGAATCCTAGTGTGGGGCTGTGAGTGTGAAGCGTTATTAATAACATAGGTATAACGATTCACTCAACATATTAATTTTATTGATCTAGACAGGTCTTTGTTTCCTGTATTACTTGTGTGAGATAAAAATGTCATAATAATGTATTGATAGTTACTTTGCCCGGTTCGTCCAACGCTTTATCTAGACAACGTCGTAATAATTGTAATTAAAAATTATAGTGCAGATAATGCAATGAATAATATTTTCTTAAGATATCACTATTTATTATAAATAGGAAATGCCGCTTTCATGAAGTATGGAATTTGTACACTTACTGTTGTTTCTGATTGTGATTAATTGAGACATTTTCAATAATTAATTCCATAAGATTATATGCATAATCATTAAATTAATAAATATGGAAATTAATTAATTCAATAATTCCATAATCTTCTGGAATGTTATGAAATTAATTAATATGGAATTATGCATATAATCATATGAAATTTAAAAAATTAATCTCACGTTACAAAAAAAACCGACTTCAAAGTGGTCGCGCACATACTTTAATTCAATACATATATACTTTTCTCATAAATGCCTGTCTGGATGGATGTATGAACTAGACCGAATTAAAATGGGACCAAACAGGAAGCATCAGCTTTCAAATAAAAAAAAACATCACAATCGGGTCATCCATTCAAAAGTTATGAGGTACAAAAATAAAAAATACAGTCGAATTGAGAACCTCCTACTTTTATTGAAGTCGGTTGAAAAGGAAAAATAAAACCATTAGGTTCACTTAAAGCTATACAACAACCTAATAAAAATAAACGGGCCATTCAAAGTTCATATTTAATCTGCCATTACATTTTAGTTACTTTGTTTTGCATCCAATTGTATTACATTATAAAGTCATTGTGCTTTAATAAAATTAATTTAATATGTTAAGTGCAAATGAATTGATCGATTGTAACACACCTACTCGTAAATAGAAGAAAGATTTTCTGTTTGCAAATTGATCTTTAAGTAAAGATATGTCTATCGAAATAAGTAAATACATAACTCCTCACGTTAAGTTTTTTAGTAATACCAAAATTCAATATACCTCTGTATACTTTAAGTGAAAACGTGGTTTAATGTAAATTAATTGTAATTAAACGTAAAATGTGTGTTTACTTACCTACTTCCAATAAAATTTGCCGTTTACCATTTTCTGCACGGCTAAATGGAAAACCATTTAAACTCCAACAAATAATTCATATCACAGTCGAGAACCGACTGCAGAACTTAGCTTTTAAAACCGAACTTTGAAGAAAAACGCTTGGAGCAAGTCTTGAATTATATCGAACACAAAAGAGGTTCACTTAGAGTGAGGCCGCATTAGCGCGTTGCGCTGCGTTGCGTCGCGTCGTCGCAACGGAACAACATTACATTATTATTAGAACATTATTACAACATTATTAGTATGTTGACGCTGCGTTAACGCAACGCAAGAGGGTATTCAATGTATACCGATGTCCGTCGTCGCAGCGGTCCTCCGACAACGCAGCGCATTACCGTCCTTCCCGCTTCGTCTCTCGTCCGTCGATCCGTTGAAGCGTCGCTTGCAACGCAGCGCAACGCGCTAATGGGGCCTCACTTTTAGTGCTATGTAATGTTCATGGACGGTGAGGAAATTAATTTATACGTTGGCCGTTTAGCGGAAAAATTACAAAAGGTAATTAAACAAGACGTCTTTCATCATTAGTTGGTGCGGGTGTCTTTTGTTTCATCTAATTAATTTATATTTGTCCCGTTTCCAGAGCGCCTCATAGGCTATAATTTGATTTACTCGTAATGTACACTGTAACTTGCCATTTTATTTCGCGTTGCGCCTAGAAAATATGTTATGAAAGAGAATGTTATGTTGTTTACTACTTGTGACGTAATGAACATTTCCTTAATTGTAATCCGATGTTAAAATAGAATTTAAAAAAAATCTATAAGTAGGTATGCATACTAAACATATTATTATATTTGTGAAAAACGGGTAAGTCAAATTATTTTCTTAATCTCTTCTCGTGCCGGGTTAATAAGTGAACGACCTTAAACCATCTCAATAATATTTAATATTCTTAACATTTAATCCAATATCTTCCGGAACTCAAAACCGCGATGTAGGTTTTTAGGGTATTTTGCAAAGAAAATATATTTGAATACCAAAATGGAGCCGTAAATTTAAAAGCAGTGTTAGGCAAAACTATTTCTATATTAACCTGTATTAGCGCTCCAAAGAACTCAACGGACTCCGTAGGGCGAAATCCAGTCACTACTAGTCTCCCTCTACTTATCATATCACAATACTACGTCGCATTAATTGAATGAACTCTCCTTGACACACAAAGACAAATATCTACAAACAGTTAAACAATATACACTCTTTTACTCGTACGTATATCGCAAATATAGCCGCGTCACAGTGACCTATGGAACGGCCGATATCATTATCGAAAACAGGAAATTCGGTCACTCATTGCAATATGAACTGGATCTCACGGGATAATATAGCTTTCATATATTGCATACATATAATGTATGAACCGATCATTGTTAGTGCGGTAATGGCTTCTGGCTGTGGATTCATTTCGCTATATTGCAATTGTAAGAGATAAATGCGTATTACATTGGAAATATCTATGGAAATCAATTAAAACCTAAGTATTTTTTATTTTTACATAAAATTATTAGTGCCTTATTTATATTAAATTTGTTCAGAAAACTTAAAAGCACGTTAGCTTCTTCTATAATAAAATTTTAAGTTTGAAAACCTGCCTTTACAAAATATTTCAGACGAATATTTACATTCTTCGCGGTAAGCTGAATCAACTGAAAAGGTGTTTACTTCTAACTCCGTTTTAGTAAGCATACCACGATACAAACGCGGTACGGCG
>DWQK01003132.1:0-11980 GCA_018231225.1 Noctuana stator | reverse complement strand
CCGACTCTACCAATCCGCATTGGAGCATCGTGGTTCAGTATGCTTCGTACCTTCCTCACTTGAGGGTAGAAACCCGTGCCCAGCGGGACATAAAAAGAGTTAAAGGCATGGCAAGAGTTAAACCCACGGCACGGGGTATCCTAGTGTGCTGTGTGTGAGCTGTGAATATGAAGTGTTTTCTAATTATCTATACTAATATTATAAAGAGGAAAGATTTGATTGTTTGTTTGTATTGACTAGTTTCCGAAACTACTAGACCGATTTAAAAAATTATTTTTGTGTATGATAGCTACATTAATGAGGAAGGTTATAGGCTATCAAGCATTACGGTTACTATTTTTAACGCGGGTGAAACCGCGTGGCACAGCTAGTTTATTATAATATTATTATTATGTTGTATATCAGTAACATTGTCCTCTGTATATTTTGTCCTATAGGAAAGTAGAGCGAACGGCAAATCGACCAGTATTTTGGGTTAGTTCAACGTTTTTATTCTTGGACGGATATAATATTACATTTAAAACACATATTAATAAAATTTCGTGTCTTATATCATTAACATCAGTTTGCTAATGTTTTCGTGATTCAGTACAAACATTACAGGGTAAGACTTTCTGACGCCTACGTTATTTACTTTCAAATTGCCGTAGTATATTAAAATCAAGTGTGAAATTCCTGAGGAGACGATAGCTGCAATTTACGGCTAAAAACCGCATCTAGTTGCAAAGTTGACACTATAATATTAATCGGTCAAAGCCCGCCAATAATCATAGTGAATCGATCCTCGCCAACTCTATCCCGAGGCTATATGCAAATAGGTTAGTGACGGATGGTCGATAGTCTATTTTATAATGACAAACGTTCGGGAATCAAGTTGGTCCAAATAATTAATCGAATTTAAAAAAAAAAGAGGAGGACGTTCTTAATTCAAATGTTTTTTTTATTTGTTATCTCATAATTTTCGACTGGGTGAACGGATGTGGATGATTCTTTTTTATTTAAAAGTTAATTTTAATTTGGTGTAAATTATTTAGATAAATACAGCGGTATCCATGAGAAAACCATATAAGTATGTGCGGGAAAACCTTGAAGTCGATTTTTTTCGTAACGCGAGTTATATTTATTTTAATTCGTATTACGTAGTGTATTGGTACTCGTATGTTGAATTTGGAACGAATAATTTATTTAATTGTGTTTTATAAAGACGAATGTGTGAACCAATTATTATTATTCATACCTATTATGTAGTTTATTTGTATGTGGAATTTGGAAATAAAGTATTCATGGAAATAAGTACCTACATGGGAAATTTATTTTGTCCAAAAAAGGTCCGTTAAAAAGTAAAAACATCTAACTATTTCAAGTAACTATTAAAATTACATAATATCTAACAAAACATCCACTAAACCTCAGCTTACTCAGGTACCATAACCAGAAGCAGACCCATTTATTTTCTATAGGTAGGTACTAAAAGCAAAATTATTAGTCACATTAAAAAAAAACGACAAGCACTGCCACTTTTATTTGCTATAAAATTTTATAGTTTTAAATTAAACTGACCATAGTTTAAATAAATGGATTCACGTATAATAGCACTTTGGCATTTTTAGCATCCGACCACGGATTTGTGAGGTACCGACACTTCCACTACACATATTTGATTTTCTTTACGATAATTATATTTTTTATATCCACCCTGAATTTATGTTATAAACTTAGATCGTAATTATTTGTTATGAATAGGCCATAGTAATATTTATGTCTGACGTCTATTTTATCTGTAGTGTTCCTTATTTGAATATTACGAAATTTATTTTCAAGCTGTTTAATGTCGGGAAACAGGAATACAGATTAAGTACGTATAGAATGAAATATAAATCGTTAACTCACTCACCATTTTAATTGCCATGAGCAAATATAAATTCAGCCACGGTTTTGAATAAATCATACATATAATTTAAGTTCCACCAGCGTCCATTTGAGTTCACCACAAGTTCTGTAACGTCCTTTCGGATACATGCACCATCATTTTATCCACACACTTATTTATTTAAACCTTCATTTGTTTTCACTACGTTAAAGTTTTAAAAAGGTGTTTTTATATTTTTGTAGTCACTTCAATTGAAGTCAATACTTCAAAGTCGAAAAAATTTAAAGTTCATTTTTTATTTTATTTCTTTCAGCCGGTCGTTCCCGCGTTTTTACGCCACAACTTTTTAAATAGACGACTAGAATGGCGGACGTTTCGTAGCATACTACCGGCGCGGAAGCGTACCTCGTCTGTAATGTGGCGATTTGATTTTACTAGCCAGTATGTGGAATGCGTACGAGTTTTCACTGGTCACGATGCGATGAAAGGAAAAAATATCACAAGAAAACTGTATTTATCTAGTTGTACGGGAAAATCGGAAGCGGATTAAAAAATTCCTTAGATAAAGTTATACAATATTTTTATCGGTGCAAGCATTTCTGTCTTTGCAAATGTACTTACTAACTTTTAACAGGAAAAAGAAATTACAAAATTTCTTAAGAATAACATTAGTAGGTACTTTAAGTATAGAACACAATGAGTAATTAACATTCCAGCGATTTTAGTAAGTTTTAAAAATATTTTTGTAGCGGTAAACTGGTAAATGCCATGATACGAGTTAAATTTAGATATCGTATTGATAGTATTGGCAAGCGACTTACATTATTAACATAGTAGAAATAATTGTTAAACTCTGTTTTATTTGAGTATCGCAGGAATTACGGATGTTTACCATTGCTTAGTATTCGTTAGTTGAATTTAAAAATATACAATTTGAATTTGACAGATTCCTCTTCTAAATTTAACATTCGAATTCTGAAACAGTATGTTTCTCTTGTTATGAAACTAGCTAGTATTGAGGAGTAAATGGAAAATTAAAGGGCTGTCTACTCTACTGCTGAGATTAGAGAAATACCTGCAGAACTTTGCTGGGGCAAATATGATGCGATGCAAAACGCACCTTTAGAATTAAACCGACTCAACAGAAACTGACAAAGTTCATAAAACTTAAAATTATACAGACATCTTTCCGTACTAAAAAAACTAACCTATATTCTAGTACCTTAATCCTCTCCCCGCGTGTATATAGGTATTAATGTTTCTAAAGAAATCCATCACCCCATAAGTATCAGTTTCAGCCTTTAGTTTTATCGTGAATGATTGGTAAACGAGTATACAGGTCCTCAAATCTCAAATAGGATTTCCATACTATTTGAGTGTCGACGTGGGTGTACAATGTATAGTTGAAGAGATGTAGTGACCACGTGATCAGAAGCATGAAACGAAATGAAGAATTGTGATCAAATTTTAGTAGCGTAATGATGAAACGAATGGCGTAGTTGATAAGTCAAGACAATATTGTCACTTGTATGAGAATTATAAAGTAAAAAAGTCACAATGATTCGGTGTGGGTAAGTATAAATTACTTTTGTTCTTATAAGACTCGAGTTCGCTTATAAGTTGGTGGTCCAAGTTAGAGGCGAATACATACTGTGATCCAAGGTGGTCCAAGTTGCAGGTGAAACATAATCAAACAAATATGTTAAGCGAAGTCGCGTATTTCACATCTTTAGGTAATTTATTGTATAATTGTGCTACCGCATATGTTAAAGTCTTAGTCATTCTCATGTTTTCTCAGTTTTAGTTATTCATACATTACCATTAAGAAAAAATAGTTTTTTTTTATGCAATCTCATGCTTAACGTTGCCACTTGCGTATTTTCGTGCTTGAATGTTATCGTTTAAAGAATCAATATAATGCTCTACTAATTGTTTTGTTTCAGATATTAATCTTGTAATTTAATATTATTTACTGTGACGTTTATCAAGCGTTTATCAGTTCAGAGATAAGTCTGTTATTAATTCGATTGGAGACTTCCAACGAAGGTCTCTTAAGGGTCCATTCACAACTTGCATACACCGCACAGTATTAAAACGCATTGTTTTATTCAATACATAAAACCCTTGCAGCCGTGGCGCGGTCAGTACTCGGATGGGCGACCGCTTGTGGTAACATTTCATGCGCGCATCGTCAAACCTGGTTGGAGGCCTTTTAAACGGTTGACTACTAATCCGTATCTCTACCAATTCGCATTGGAAAAGTGTAGTGGAGTATGCTTCAGATCTTTGCCTGAAATTTGCCACTAGCGGTCACCCATCCGAGTACCGGCCGCGCCCGGGGTTGCTTAACAGTGAGATCGCTTGCGATCTACACTACTCGTACCAGCGGGGCTATGCGCGCTTCGTAACTAACGAAAACTTACCGCGAGCAAAGTGGACAGGGCGCCTGTCATGAGCATAGTAGCGCGGTTCACGCGATACAGGCGGCCGGCGGACGGGCGCGCGCTGGCCCAGCCCGGCCGCCCTCCGGCCCACTACCACCGTCGCACCGACATCGCACACCTGGAACAGACAAACAGTATACACGTTGCAAGAGGGTGTTTAGAGACAGGTTATCAGACAACTACCATCTGAGACACGGCAACTACCTACGGAACTGCAACTGGATCGATTTTCATGAAATTTTGTGTTGTTTTTAAACGGGTCTCTGTATGGTTAATTTACAATTGAACCAATTGAATATTTTTAGAATATTCCAAATATTACATGTTAACAATTAGTTATACAATCGATGCTTTCTTAATAGTAGAAGTAGATAAAAGATTTGATACCCAATAGCTGAAAAATCTACAGAATACTCTAAAAATCCAAAAGCAATCACTAGTCACGTTTCGTAAGAACATAAGAATTCGTCACTTGATTGGATCATTATTAAAATATGCTTTTGTGTTCGATAAGCCGCGGCGCCTAGACTAATTGGTCAGATAAAGAGTATCAATTGCAGTAGATTTGTGATTGTACGTACTGGCAACGCATTCTTTGATGATATCGCTGATGGTAGTCGACTATTTTATTGGCAATTGCACAACGATCTCAAGATAGCGATTGGGGAGAAAGTCAACTAAGTACGGAAGAATTACTTTTAGAAAGGTTAAGGTTATTTAGGTGCTGCGTTACCATAGCGACTTCTATGTTCTGTATCGGATACAGGATAGTACTCGTACTTGTGAATATTTTCAATCGACTTAAAAAAACGAGAAATACTTCTCAATTCGACTGTATTTCTTTTTTTTTCTCCTTCTTACCTCATAACTTTTGATTAGGTGAACGGAATTTGATAATTCTTTTTTTATTTGAAAGCTCGTGCTTCCCGTATCAATTCAATTTGGTTTAGTTCTGAGAGTGATGTCCATGAGAAAACCACTGGTGCTTCCGGTTTGGTATCATTTCAATTTGGTCTAGTTTTGAGAATGGATAGAAAAAACCATAATATAAATCTTAAATTTGCATTAACCACATGCGCGACAATTTTGAATTCGGTCGCTTTCGTAATGTTATAAATACTTACATGGTAAGGTAATTTGGATGCTTATTACAGTATAAATTATCAAATATTTTTTAGATAAGAATATTTTTTCAACTCTAACCAAACACACTTATTCTTTAATTTACTTAAAATCCAAAGTTAAACAACTTTGAATTCAAAGACCTTCTATTTAAGATCGTATGAATAAATAATTCTTTAATTGAGTCGTTAACGTTACCGATACGTCGCAGGGATTCGTATCTGTAATCGAGCTCGGCCCTCCTGTTTCTGTACTAATAGTATCATTTGCATCAATGGCGCCTCCTTCGATGATAAGCTTTACTTGATAAGTACAACCGGTAACACATCTTCACATTCGTTTCTTACGGAATCGCAAGCGATTTTCGTTTCTAAATTAAAACCATCATTATCCATAATTGCTTGGTAATAGCGTGTAGATATAACTGTAACTGGTAGGGTCTGGCCAAGCGTACCTACATTGCAATTTCCCTTATCAATCCGATTAAAGCGGCGCCGCAGATATTATTTGAAACATATTTTTGTAATGAATCATTTATATGAATTAAAAGATTTGTAAAATTATTCTCCATTTTCCAAAAAAATCTTGATAAACTTAATATCCGGATGTTCTATGGATAATTACGAACATTTACAAAGGAGTAATAGGTACATAGTATGTGTCTACCTAATATTAGTAAAAACTGTTTTGTTTTTACATAAATTTTATAGTTTACCTATATTACCTATTAATAGACGTAATACTACGTATCTATAGACTAAAAAGTTTGCAATGTAACCATAAAGGTATACGGTAATAGGTACTCGTAATACTGTAGTGATTATCATACAGAATATAAAATAACCGGATTCCGTCGAGGCAGGTTTATGTCTCCCGATCAGCCCGAAAAAACGTTATTTCACAACGTTAAATCAACTAAAGTTCTAGAAGCAAGCAATAAAATCAATTGATGTTGAACATAATCAAAAAATTAGGAGCTGTCCGTTCAGAGACGAGAATAATTTGAGATAATACGGGTAGGCTACGGGAGCTGGCTTGATCTTCGCTTGACTATTTATTAAGCACTACATAATCTATTTATTAGCTTTGCAGTTATACTGTAGAAGTTATTATTGAACAAATAGTTGGTAACTCCTAAGAAGTTCTTATCTTCACAAAATTTGAGATGACTGTTGTGATTTCAGGCTTTGCGTTACTTTACGATACTTTATTTTACGAGAATCAACAGCCGAAGATTGTACCACGACTGTACAGCCTGTATGTACAATGTGTGTGTGTGTTTTCAAAATCTAACACTAGTTCTTTTGGCTAGTAATTTTGGCTACAATATATTACTACTTACTTATAGGACGTTCAAAGGTAACCGTAAATCATTTCGTAGATTACGTTAAATTGTACTTACATAATCTATTGATTACCGATATGAACACCAACAACAATACAATATGAGATGATGATTGAAGGTTAATTATCGAAGATGATGCAGTAAGTGTGAATGAAGCGTAGGACTAATTCATTAAACTGGTACTTTACGAGTACCTACCCGTTTAAGTTAATCGTGATGTTACTTGCGCACGATTGTTTAAGTATGAAATAGCGGTGATTCATGTAAATGTACTTGTTAATGAGCTTCTATTGTTTTCAGTATTAACAATAAAATATAAATACTGTAGCTCTCAGGATTTCTTATTGTTGGTGATTTTTAAACAGATTTAAGCAGTTTCGATAAATTTTATTAGCCATTAAAACACATAAACATTAGATGTTTCGAAAATTCAAGTGTAGTCAATGTGGCATTTTATTTTCAAATCCATCTTGATAAAGCGGATTTTTTTTAAATTAATTAATAAAACAAAGAATTAACAAAGGGCGAACTTAATAGTTAGACATTAGTCTTAAGGCATTTTCTGTCTTCACTTATTACAATATTGCTTAAATAAATAAATACGATAGAATCCTCATTACAGACATATCATGACACTTCGAATGGGTACTCGTAAGTGACACTACAATAAATTGTTCAAGTGTAGGTTAATGTAGCAAGCAAATAACAATTTACAGCACCGCCAGCGCTGTATCCGCCTTGTATCGGATTATTGAGAACCACTAATGAGGTAATCCTCCAAATTAGACATGCAGTAACTTTTCTAATCATTAGATAACAATTAACAGGTATATTATCACCAGGTAAATATTTGTTCTACTAGTCATCTTGAAATTGGATTTCTATCCCATTCAAAATCGGATTCAAAATTTTTTATTAATCATAAGGTATTTGTATACACTCGATGAACGTTAAATAATACGGTACATCGGCTTTAGGCGACCTTTTTGCTAAGGCCGGGAGCAACAAGCCGGCGGAAAAATCTCTCGGTCCTTGCTCGATTTGAGCGTGTCCTAAGATCTTTTATGTCTGATAGAAACTTTATGGCCTAGGAAATTTTAGGGCTGTTTTTTGAACAGGTAATCATAAACTTACGTCGAGAATAAGCGTCGATGATGTGAGCAGCCATAAAGCCCAGTGAAGTCAGAACATTAACTAAGTCTAATAGATTCTACGAAACGAAGAGCGGGACCTCACTCTGATTGTAATAGACTGCTTTAATTGAATTAATTCATCACACAGTCGCGCCGCCAATCTCATCGAAATCTTCAAATAACATGGTTTGAAACACAAATTTAAAATTTACAATAATGTTGACTCCATACTGTGATGTTTAAATAGGTATCAAGTACATTATGTACTTCATTTAGTATTAAATTTAGTAAAATCGTATGACCCTAAAAGTGCTAGCTTGAAATAGTCCTCAGAAATCGTTTAGACGGTTATTTTGGTACTGGCATCATGTTCGTATCTAATTTCAATAATGTGTTTTTATGGTAACATAAATACGCCATGTATGATCACTTAACAAGGCCATAATTTCAAAATTTATGTTACACTCAATAACTAGTTTTGATATGTTATTCGGTAATGTACCTTTACATTTATGAAGTCGAATAACTATAGGTGCCGCCAATAAATATGCCACTTTAGCTACCAAATAACCATAGATTGTGTCATGTCAAAACATTTGCATGCGTCAAATATTAAATCTGCAGTATGCGCTAAATTCGGGCATAGGGCTGAACGGAGTGGCGCCATTTAGGGGAGGCCTATGTCCAGCAGTGGACCTCCAAAGGCTGATGGATGAATAGATCCGCTAAATCGAGCATCTCGGACTTTATCTTTGTTGTTTGTTTATGCGTAAAGTTGTGTCATTTATTTCGCAATTTAGATTAGATTCTCGTAAGATAACTTACGATAACAGTCATACTAACAGAACTAATCTTCATACTAACAGAATCAGTCAGCATCAGTATCAGTATTCCAGAAAAAAAATACTAAATCCTTGTCGCTGCCTATTTTTGTACATTACCCCTTGTATGCATTTTACTACGAACAAGCTATCCATAAACTGTCCTGAGCATTGTTTGTATGTAATAAGTCACGTCCAATGTGTCTAGATCTGGAACGTTGGGACCATGTCAGTCTTGAGACACTACTGACATCACGTCTCGAAGCTTTGGCGCCAGTTCCCGTTTTATTGGTACTTGGTTTCATGGCGCTTTCAAAGTATCTAAATGAGGAATGAGAATTGACAATTTCATTTCCTTTATTAATAGATTCATTAAAGGCAAGGAACCTTCTTCTGGGGTTAGGACCTGCAGACGTCGTAACAGTAGAATGAATGGTAAATTATCTATAGATGATTGTTTAAAACGGTATTTTAGCAGCCTTTCATGAACTTAAAATTTGAAGGATAAAGTAATAAGCTTCTTACCTTGATACTGTTATTGTTTTCTTGATGTAGAATTAGTGCCGTGGATTACTATTTAGTGAAACATCATGTTGTGGTTTAAATTAATCTCTAGATGTTTAAAACGACTCCGCACCCAATAAAGTTTAACCAAGCAACAATTTTTGGGCGATAGCGTTTATCTTTTTGCAATGTTATCACCGGTTACTAAGTTTCTACATCCCGGATATTAATTTATTCTTATGTAGGAATCATACTTAATCAACAATACAATCAACAGTTCCTATGAAACTGATTCCAATGCAACTCCTGACGCACATGAGGCTCTCGGAACCAAAGTAATAAACATAAATTCTGAACGTCATCCTAAAATAACAATTTTGCTGTGTGTTTACTTTAATCATTACTTCCATTAGAATCCAGCTAACAGGTTCAGACACTTCGTTAATATTTCACCGTTACCCATTAAGATCTATGAAGGTATCTATATAATATTGCACTCGAAATTACTACAGTTTGATAATCGTGTCTGCAGTTATGTATTTTTATCGTGAATTCAACTGGACTTGGCTAGAACAAACCGTCCTTTTCCTGGGTTTGGGTGTCTTTTCACAACTGGAGTAAATCTTGATTAAGTTCTACTGCTAGCTTCGTTGTGGACTAAAGAGTGGTGATGGCAAAATATTGTCGATGCATCTATATGAATTTAGGTACACTATATATTTAATATTATATTCTTAAATTACTTTAGATAAATTATTTTGAGAAAAATATTAATGGAAAATAATGAAATCCGCGTTTCCAAGTTAGCTAGACAAAATTGCAAAATCAAACAGCTATGTAAATGAAATAACAATTATAATAAATCATACCGTCTTTCCATCCTTCCATCATACAAAATTTATAAATGATAGATATAATTAAAACGTTCCATGGAATTCAATTTGCAATTTCAAATCGCGCAATCTGATTGGCTGGTTTCGCAATGTGAGGTCCGTCAGCTGATTTACGATTGGTCAGTGGTTTTAATGAATTATTTAACGGTTCCGACATTGTGGAGGTCATGTTCTATGCAGTAGTAAATTTTGATAAATTATGTATGTTATTGAATAATAATTAATTATGTTAATACTTATTTTAATGGCTGTTCGTTTTATTAAGTATATATTAGGCTAGCAGTCAGTTATGGGACTGTTAACGGTCTCCTCGAGTCTTATGTGTTTGTCAATTTGATAAAATCAATAATTCTGAATAACGTTTAAACTTGATAGCAACAATTGTCGATATTATGTCTGGGTTGGCGTTGTGTCGCATCGTTTTAATTATGGTTATCATGAAATGGTTTAATGAAGAAGTGCCCATTATAGAATCAATGCTATTTAAGGAGCCAGTGATCAGCTATTACCAGCGGACTGAGTTCAGTATGCATCAGTCAACAGAACTGGTCTGAGTGCGGATTATGCCCTATCCAAATGCTATCTGACTGATTGGCAGAGCAAAGACTAGTTACACTGTAGAGACTGACAGTGGTATTAATAGCATCAGGATTTACACATTAATTAAGCTGTTTATTCTTTGAGATTTCATTAAAAAACACGTTTTAGTTCTCGCCAGTTTTTGAAGTCACTATGGAACAACTATATAATATAAGAAGATAAATAAAGATAGAAGTGTTAGTCTACTAAAAACAGTGATTTAGTCCTTTCAACCGCTTAAATCCTAATTCACTTGATTGAGTAAAGCCACCATAATCATATTAGATGGCCAGAATTTCTTTAAGCAAAACCATTCAATAAAATTTTCCATTAAAAACTACGCTCAATATTTTTATTAAAGCATTCTTTTGAAGCCAATTACTACATTGATAAGTTTTGTATATTAGAGTACGTTAACTGAACAATATTAGAGGTGGATAAAGGTCGAGATACAAAGGAAGATTCCACGAAAAAGACAAAGTCGTTTCGGAAAACTACAATATTGTACACGAAGCACTAAAATCCATTAAAACAGTTTTAAAACCTGACATAAAGTTTATTATTCCATATCTTATATTATCAAAACATTTAATCTAGTCCGAATAAAAGTTTTCAGACGAGCGTCAGTGAGAATTTCCCAAAGTTATCTAAATATCTGTCATAAACATTTTTGTGTTCATCGGGTGCTCATAAAGTTTACTGCATGTAAATATAATCCCGACACAGGTTCTATTTCAAATCACGATAAAACTCTGATAATGTTTTACATGTCATTGTTTTACTTTCCTATTATTATTGTTTCCTATCGGTGGCGTGCAATCCACTATTTTTTTTAACCCTCAACGCAAAAGAAAGGTATTTCTTATAAGTTTTAGTGTAAATGTCTGTCTTTACCATCATAGCTCGTAAACTGATGTCCCGATTTTTTTTTATATGAAGTAGCAGACGAGCATGCAGATGTTAAGTGGTCGCTGCTGCCCATGGACATCCACATCCAACCTCGAGCAGACTCGTGTCTTAAGGTCGCATGTAGATGCGCTGCTACATGTAAGTGTGGCTGGCTCAATTTACCGATGCAGTTCCGACTTTACAAAAAGGAGAAGGTTCCCAGTTCAATTGCGTTTTTTTTGTTTGTCACCTCGTTACTTTCGACTGGGTGAATGGATTGACTTTGAATATTATTTTTTTATTTAAAAGCTGATGCTTCCCGTATGGTCCCATTTTAATTTGGTCCAGTTTTGACAATGGCATCAGAAATGGCATGAGGAA
>DWQK01003131.1:0-11980 GCA_018231225.1 Noctuana stator | reverse complement strand
ACATTGACGACTCGTGTGGTGTAGCGGTTACCACGCCATTTCACCATTGAAAGAGTCCCGGGTTCGATTCTCGGCTGGGCAAAAATTCAAATGATAAATTTGGATTTCTGTTCTCGGTCTGGGTGTTTCTTGTGTGTGTTCATGGCATCCACGACACAATTTTTTCTAGTTTGACTGTGAGTGTAAAGCGTTATTCTTTATCTATTATTGTTATCACATAGATATGTACTTTCATATTCAAAATGAATTTAGGTAACTACTGTTAGTATCGGGAGAATATTCTGTAGCAAGGCGCTAAGGCAGTACGTATCCCCTCATGCATAATGTATAGAGCATCTCCGGCAGTGCCGTCTGATCGTCCGATAACACGACCCTTGTTTACACAGGACTTGCTAATCCTGTCTTTCGATTTTAACAAGATTTGAGTAATGTTCCGATACTACCCGGATTGCGATAGCCCATGTAGTCTGAATGAAGCCCGGATTATACATGTCATCTAGTCTCTATTTAGGCACTGTACAACGCGCGACCGATTGTAAACGACAGTGCATATTGAATTTTTGGGATGTTTGTTCTTTCGTTTTGCCTCTTGTAATAGGATCTATAGTGTGATCGGTAGTCAGGCTATTGTTTTCGACGTAGGTACTCATGTTGGCCGGTTTTGTTACTTTTGAGGTGCTACAAACAGGGAATTAAATTCCTACCACATGTGTTTACTCTTAGGTTTTTTTATTAATCCATAAAGTCGCCCCCATCATCATTCGCAGTGATAAAATTATCACCAGCCTCATAATTTTAAGCACAAAAATCATCATCACAAACTCTTCTGCTGCCATCACTATCATATTTTCTGACCGCTTTCTTAACCTCTTTGGTGGTTTTACACATGTCACCTTCTATTATTATGACTTAATACTTGCTTCTTAACAACCAATTTCACTCCAACTGAGATCTAGAACCGAAATGTGGGTACAAAGCTTTTGCTCACCGTTTCAATTCACCAAAGTAACCGTGCTGGCTAACGAGCTATGTCCATTCCACAAATCGTATCTAGTGGCCGAGAGCTCGACAGAATAAACTTAGCCCCTACATTATAGAAGTAATCGGTATATTTGCGGTGAGAAACAAAGATAGAAAATGTTTGGGTATGAGAACGGAAGAGAAGGGCAGACAATAAATAAATTTAAGACTGAAAACAATAAAGTAAGGTTCGTTTTTTATTAGGTATCTACGATATTCGTTGGCTTATAAAGTGTAACATTTCGGTAACATCCAATGAATTCGGGCTTAATTAAGTTTGATTGAACATATTCATACAGAATTCAAATTTGCGAACGCAGATGTTCAATACATACCTATTACTGTTTTGCTCAATGTGCAGGTACACCGAATTATGGACTCATCGAGTACCTACAATAACTTAATAAATAATTTAGTTGCTCTTATAAACAATTCTGTGTAGACATTATTATTTATCAACGGTGATTTATTAACATTTTCATGTAATTCAATGTACTTAAACAAATTTTAAATTTCTTTACTTTGTATGTACCAGTGGAGGCACTGAATCCGAACTGTGGATACAAGTGAACTAAAGCGAAAATATTATGTTACAATGTTGCTTATCTAAACCTAATTTATAGTTATGGGTCTTCATCGTAGCATTAATAAAGCGTAAGGTTAATGTTAAATGTAAAATACTCGTATAAACAGTATGGAGAGAAATTTGTAGGTACCTACTTCTTTTTCATTTCATATTATTTTTAAAAAATTTGAAAGAAAAATTTATCTTGGAAACATTTCTTTTGATTGAATTACTTTACCTTTAACGCTTATGTTGCTTAAAGGCTTCATTATAATGACGGCTAATTAATTTTCTGCATAAAGAAAATATTTACCTACAGCTCTTTTTAATGAAACGCTTTCCGCTAAAGATTAATTTGTTCGCAAAATATACATCTGTTATGTATCTATGTTACGTTATGTATTTTCTTTATGTATGCGTTAATGGATCGATCAATGAAATCTAAAACTCTATAGGTTGGTACGTGCGTATAAAATATATTCATTAACAAAAGTCATACCTATTATATACATAAAAAATGACATACCTAATTCCTTCATTAAACATTACAACATTATAAGCACAATGTGAATATATAAGTTAGGTTGGGTTTAAATAATAATTAATTATCATACAAAACATGATTTCATTTACATTGCGATCCAAAGAAAAATAATATAATAGAAAATTGTATGCGTCTGGACCATTACATTACATTTTGTGTAGGTTGTTACATGTAATATAATTTTACATATATTACAAACATGAAAGGAATCCTAAACGTGGCTTACGAGTATTCTAAACATTGCCATAGCTTAACGCTTGTACTCGTATGTAAATTTATTAGTCGTGTAGAGCACAGTTCAAACATGTCCCGTGTATTTTTCACAAGCTCCTGGCCGGCTTCCAAAGAATTATAAAACCCGTAGGGATTAACAAAAGTTGAATCATACACGAATGCATGGGTCTGGACTAGAGTGCAAAACGACAAGCAAATAAATCAGTGTTGACTGGCAACTAATACCTAGAACCAGATACGAATATGAAACTTAATTATTATTTATATTATTGAACTTTTTCTTGATTCTTTAAATACGAGTAACATGCATTTAAGGCAAGGCTACACCTTGTTTGTTTTTTGAACTAGGTAAATAGGTAGGTATAGTATGCCTACTAATATGCTGAGACCCGTGCCCAGAAGTGTGACAGTGACGAATAGATGAAGATAATAGGGTTGTCCGTACTGCTGATCTGAAACTTAATTATTTTATTTTATTAATTTATAGCATAAATGTGTTATGTATAGTAATGTATAAACGAGATTTAAGGTTTTTATAAATTTTCAAGGTTCAGATTCTTTTATTTGTCTATAAATTATTTTCATGAAACTCATTAATAATGTAGTAACATACAGGGAAATAAGGATAAAGAATATAAACTTCCTACAACATCTTACTAGCAGATACGCAAAAAGCAATTTATTTCATTTCTTTTTGTACAAAGTAGGTTAAACTCATAAGCAGCGGAGCTCGAGATGATTACCGTGTCACATCAAGTAACCGCACAAGATGAAAAAACAGACGGCACAAACGGTGGCAGTGTAACGCAAATAAGAAATAAGAACGTGATGCTTTTCCCTTATTTCCCTACTGTCCATGAATTTTGAATGCGAACTGGTCCTAAATTTGTCCGGATGGGTCGCTAGACGCGGTAATCGCAGGCGAGCTAACTAACCGTGGCAGGCGACCGCTCCGCGTAGTATCGCTCCAATACTCCCGTAATGAACTCGAGACAATCTTTTATTGTCTGTTTGGACATGGATAAATTGTGATAGATGAATCTCCGACTCTTTCAGATTCCCGATGAACTCTATTCGTCTTCCAATTTATATCGCAAGGAATCACTAAGGCCGCCTCGTTTGTCAGTGCCGTAATGTCTTGTTCGATAGTTCCTTGCATATAGTGGATATAGACAAGTTATATAATACCACAATCATTTGCTCACAATTTGATGACGCAAGCTAAGTTTTGTTTGGCACACATATAAATCCTGTGGCGTATATAAATCCTTGCACACATTGCAATAAAAGTACTTAGCATAGTTTTCTGGATAATGAATTCAGGTTTCTGTACCCGATCTGGGTGTTTGTGTAAATAAATGACTACAGTTACATGTTAAGGCAACAAATGTTTCTGAACTCATCAGACATTACCGATCCTATTTGACTCGATTGTAGTAAATGAAATGAAATGAAAATTACGTAAGTAACGTTTGTACGTACTATACAAATATGGACTGGAATTTTGAAAGCAGTTTTAGTTCATAATATCTGGTGTAAAATGGCCGTATATTGCAAAGCCCCGATTTTTATTCAGCAGAGCTGTTCGTCGTTTTACACATTCTTTTCTGCTCTATCGGAATTGCACACAACTTTACATGTAAGATCGCTCCTTTGATTAATATTATGTCGAGCTTTTAAGTAAAAAACCCCTTTATGGTTACTTGTAAGTACTTAATAGGCTGTCGTTATCAACTTCAATAACTTCTCTAAAATGCTAGTAAAATAAGTTAGAATTGGCTGTGGAGTTAGACAAAGATCACTTAGTAGTCGAATAATGAGTATACAATGTTGATAATGCAGGTTCGAGACACTGTAGGGAATAGCAAATAATATTTTATATGCTAGCATTAAAATAACTGCGAGAGGTAAAAGGTTGACGGTATCTTTGCGAAGCAGAGCTTGTGACGGCCCCCACTGCGCCCATTAAGTTTGCGTGCGCTATGGATTGTCTGGCTAATTAATATTATAAAGTTTGCTAGTTAAAACGTATACTAATAAATGTAAGTGAAGTTGAATTTTCTTTATAGCACAGTCATCCAGATCCAACGTCAAATGAGCCTAATGTCGTAAATTTGTTGACTTAAATCCGAGTATTTTATTATAATTCGCACCCTTCTAAATTCACTATAACTTTTTATCCCATAGTAAACAGTCGTTAAAGCGTTTCAGGTGTCAGAAAATATCCAGCAGACGGGTTTGGCCACTAACCCGTATCTCCACTAATCCGCATAAATTGGGCTATTTCGCTAATCCGCATTAATTGCACCATTTTGGTGAAGTAAAGTCTGCAGAAAGAGATCTGTGTCTAGTAGACGCCTAGTTTACGATAAATCGAGATAAAGTTATCGTCATTAAAGTTCAATTGTAATATTTATTACAAACAAACACAATTCTCAAGTTATTACATCTTAAGTAGATAAAAATAAGTGAACAATATAAGCAAATTATTTGTACGTAAGTACTAAATGCTTCAATACTTAACAAAAAATTATTCAACCGAATCTTTAACTTAATAATGCTTCCTCGCTTTGTTATAAACGTGATTCTCAATAAACCTTCACAGTACCCGATTGCAAATTAATAATTCACGTATTTGCTTTACTTTTTCTTATTTTGCCTGTCTCCTGTTCCTCTTGGATGTTCATTGTTTCAAAACGAAATGTTTGCATTTTATAAATTGAAGTAAAAGTCGTCATAATGAATCGAAATAAGAATCATTCAATTCATTAAACTCTAAAGTCCTAGTATAAAAGTAGTGATTCGGCGTAGTGATTTTTACAATTTTTATTATTTTCTCAAAATCAATGCAATGTAAAATATGAAAACGAAGAAATGAATTTTTCTGTTTCATACATTTATACATTTATAATGAGGTCGCATGAGGGGAGGTTACTCATCGCTGACATTCTGCCAATATGTCGTATAAAGCAGAGATCTTTTGGAATAAGATCCCTCAATTTTCGCTAACGGAACCGTTGTTTCAGAATGTGTTCATATAAAAAATTCCCAAAGAACCCAGTTTTTTATATTATTTACATGTCTCCGCTTTTGTGCGAACAAGTTAATCTGTCCGCTTAAATCCTTCCCAAAAATGCTGATTCCCAATAGACACAGACCAGAAAACATTCTGCATTTCGCACATCTCCGACAATCCCACATTACCATAACATACTATTCGCTATTTAACTAAAGCTGGCAAGTTTGTGATTAAATTAAACATCGAGCTTGCTGGGATCTGGGGATTAGTAAATTTGAGGTTTCCCGCTTTAAGCTCAAATTTAACATCAAAATATAATAATTCAAAGTTCAGAAAGGATTGGTTATCCCCTATAAACCACATTTCATCTTCCGCATTCAAATACAAATACTTATATAGGGACGGTATGAAACGGGGATTGTTATTCGTAATATTTAGTAAATTGCGGGATGTCTTTTAAACTGTTAAAAATGTCTTTGAACTTTGCAGAATTCAATTCACAAAATCGATGTCTACAGTTCGTCTGACAGTAGAATTTTTTGTATATATGCATACAGCTATCAAACAGTAAAGCACTACGAAAATTGCTTCAGTTTAAATTAATCAACGTTATAATTGTTGAAGATGAAATTTTATACTGCAGAGTGATAAACCGTTTTAATCAAATCACTAAACGGATGTACAGTCCCGGCAGGGAAGGACCAGCGCTGAGAAGTAGCGTTGCAAATAGACGCCACGAGCCTGTGATTTACAGCGGGGACCACCGCTCCTGCATTATTGAATACTCCGTTCAATGAAAGAAAAACCGTATATTTTGACATGTCTGTGGCAAAATTTATGACTCCCATTCATTCCCTTTGACAAATGGCAATTAAAAGCCGTTAGTGAAATTTGCGACCGGCACCACTTTCTTATAGTCGATTTTTCAAGCTTTTCAATCTTACCAGTGTTTTTCATTGCTTAGTCTTTGTGATGGCAATCTTTCCATAATAACGGCAATTGTAATGGGGCGCTAGAGAGACAAATGAATTGTTTGACTGCTCTCTGAAAATTAATTCTAGTTCTTTTGAACCGAGAGGGTAGATAATAATTGAATATAATACCTAGTCGGATTAAATTTATGAAGGTTTTCATTTAAAATTCACTAATAGTAAACCCTGTTGACGTCTCTGTTGGTATTCTATAGTATTTTAATGTAAGTGAGATGATAGCAGCTTCTTTATTACGCGATGACAATAGTGTGTCGATCCAGAAATACTTTCACATGTCGTCCACGCGACTCATCGTTAAATAGGTTGGCATTCATTTCATTCTTTTGTCCAGAATGAAGGAACAAAGCACCTACTGCTTCGTTTCTAGCTCTTATCGGTCTCACTCCTCGCTCAAAGTTCGGTGACCTCTTATTAATTCCAGTAAATAATTGGATAGTCAACATAACGGTTATTTAATATAATACTTCTTAGTAAGTACACTAAATGCTAAAGTGACATAAACAACTTTAATTGACAGAAACATTTGTAAGCTGAATAGGTTAATAAATTAAAAGCTAAAACATAAATTTAATGAAATTTCGCTGTTAACAAAATGCAGTTTTAGTGCGTTGTCATTAAAATTTCTGTTAACTTTTAATTAACTCAGCTCCCGTTGAGGAATGCTTCTGGAGCTGTAACAACTTGTCCTAACAGGGAACAGATTTTAAAATTATTTATCAAGGACGTCAAACTTTGTACCTACTACAATCGTTAACGCATGGAGATACTCGAAAATTCTGAAAGCTCGACAATCAAAGTGTCTATGTAACTTGATTTCATATAATTTATGTATGTACCTAATTAAAGTCTAAAAAATAACTTAAATAAATTTAAGTAAAATAAACAAACGTTTTTTGTGATTCAGAAAGGCAGGATTCATTTTCCGATTTGGTTACAATAGGTATTGCTTGTATGTAATAGCTAATATGAAATCCAAGGGAGGAAGTATGCGTTCTTCTTTATAGGCCAATTAGTCTGAGAATACGGCAGGCGTTCATTACAGGCGTGGCGTGACTCCGATTAGGCGCTAGCATACCTATATACGATTATATTGGCATATATAGGTACCTATATACAAAGAGAAAACCTTATGACTTCGACGCGAAGCCTACCCTAATCGCGCACACGTATTCCATTTCATACTCTTCATTATATTAACTTTATTACACACCATTACACCGTCTATTTATTACGATGTTGCGTCGGTATTAACACTAATAAACGCTCATTATTGCTTTTACAATGAAAATCATTTCTATAATATTGGACATACTAGCTTGCGGGTGTATGTTATCCATCATCGGCGGAATAATTTCCGAAATAATTATTGAAACGCGAAGACGCTTCCCGTCCTTGTTTATTTGGCAACGGAAATGAATTTCAGTACCTACTTGGAACAACATTAAATCGGCATCGAGCACCTCTACTGTATAGTATACATAAAAAAATATTTCAGACACTGTACAATAATTCTGAGACTTCCAATTTATATTCAAGATCGAAACTGAAATAAATCAGGAAATGCTAAAGGCTATGTAAATGTAGAGTATAGATTCTGGCCCATCTTTAAACTGGTTTTCATACAGTGGGGCAAAACTGTGTTAAGTCAGAAGATTTTTTAGAAGAATTAATTTTAGTCCTACTGTCAACAGTTTTTCTACCGGCTTTTTTCTCCTGCCTGCCTTAGCCAAAAGGCCGTCTAAACCATACAAGTACGAGTATATAGGTACAATACTTACATGTATACAAATGAATAAAAATTTTGAGTTTGAATTACTATTAATATATGCAATTCTACAATAATAACACCATAATCATGACAATGATTACAATATTGTTAAGTTACTAACCCTCAACTCTTAAAGGAATTACACAGTAACGTCAAAGTTTCCAAACATAAATCAAATTGCAAGTTAATTGCGAACACACATGCAACCTAGATTTGAAATTTCAGTGTTGGTAAATAACAGTGACTTGCAAATGAGGATAAGCATTCTCAGTTATGCTAATGTTTCACACATGAGGCTAAAAATTCCCCGAATCGAAACCAAATTGCTGTAGAGATTGCAATGTTATGTATTATAACTTAGAACGTCTGAAAGAGATTCTTTGATAAGTGTGTGTTTTACTTTTTCAGAAACTAACATTCCTTAGACAATTTTTTTATCGTAGAAACGAAAAAGGGCAGCCTTCAAAGCACATAAAGTCTCGTCCGTGCTTCAGCAACCGTAATGAGATAACACGCGTCAGCCAACCGCCCACCGAATTATTCAGATAAAAATACTCCCAGAGATTACGGCAGTGGCCAAATGAAAGTAATCTTCAGACAATCATGGTCGCACGGACCTTCAAACTTGCGACAGTCTTATCTACAGACCCTCGCCGTTACTAGTAATGGAATTCCAATTACTATTTAGGTAAGATAAACGTAAAACGTGGGGTTCGACCGGCGGCAGTTGCCCAAACTTCCTCAAGACACATACGAAGTTTCGAGTTTATGCTCACTTGCGCATTCAGAATTATTTCATTGCCATATATCGGGGGGAATGCAAACATATTTTAGGCAACCATTTCAAAATAGATAAGCTTTAACCTTACAGAGTAACTGATTTGTTTTTCTTGACCTCAGTGGTTGTTGTCTTTACGGAAAATAAAGATAGTTATTGATTGAAATTTGTGTTAAAACATTTTCTTTATGATAGTATTCTACAAAGGAAGTAACTGTCGGATTAGTTCAGTGCACATCTGAAATCACAAGGTCTGGACGCGTTGAATTGTACACTAAAGTTCTTTTATAAAAACTGAAAGAGGTATAAAGGTGAAGGAAAACATCGTGAAAACACCTGCTTGCCTTAGTTCCACATAAAAGTTCCCAAAAAGTATATGATGTTCACTAATTCGCACTTGACCAGCGCGGTAGTCTATGACCTACATACAAAAACTCTGCCTGAGAAGTTTCTTTTCAAATAAATGAATAACTTATTTATTATACTTATTTATCTATCTTATATACTTATGTGGGAACTATTTTGTAAGACGATGGATGAAGAAAAAATATGACGAGTGTTTGAATATAGAATGTAAGCATAGAACATAAGAGGGTCACCTTTTATTTTTATTTTAATTAATCTGTAGAGAAGTCAATTCTGTACATGAAATATATTTCCAAAATAACTATCAGGGGGTGATTAGGGATCGATACTGATGGCAAAAATGCAATACAATGACTTTTCATACTCCTGAGCTGGTTATAGTATACTTTGCAACGCGCTACAATCAATAGGAGCAGAGTAGTAAAGGGAAATGTTGGGAAATTTTGTTTAACGCGGGTGAAACCGCGGGGCGCAGCTAGTTAATAACAAGGATCAACATCTACTCATAAGAATACTCTAGCACCAAAAACGAACACTGATCTTTATGACACATATAAACCGTCCGAGCGCAGATTTGAATCGCTTTCAATTTTCTTTTTATTCACACCCATTTGCGGAAGTGTGTGACGGCTGTTGAAGGAGGTGGCGTAATATTTCAAATGTCCTTGTGTGGCCAAGCGCTAAGTTTTAGATTTAAAAGGTTTATTATACGGCACGTTTTTCAAATTATTTATACTGCACGCCCTAAATAAAACGTAGAAAGTAATATTTTTACAGTGTTACCTTCCACACGTTAACTAATGTAATGTTGAAGACATTAAAAGTACGGAAGCTGTTAATGTGAAAGCTGTGAAAGGCTTATCAAAACGTATTCAACGAACGAAACGAGTGTTTTAAAAATCTTAAACCAGAGGTCTGCCTGAGATCGTACGTGGCCGTGTCGTACGCATGACATTCGTCATGATTGGAGATGGTCGCCTCAAATATAGCACGTTTCGGTATCCACCCTGCCAAATCGAAACTCAAGTACTCGTAGGTACTTGCCACAAAACTTGCTTCACGGCAGATTGTGAGGACAGCGGTGGAACGACGAACGAACTTCATAAGCCCTGCCACTAAACTTGTCAAAACCAATTATTGGAGAACCTCTATAAATATTACGTGTCACATTTTAAAAAAATTGTTCGAGTTAGAACAATAAAAAGCAAACCGTCTCATCAACATTAATACAAGTATATCTACGTATGTAAAGTATGAGCTATTCTTTATTTAACGACACCGCCCCCGACACGACAACATATCGATGAAAAATTTCATAGTTCATTGAAGAAACGCCTCATTTCACACATCTGTTGCAACAGCTCTTTGAGTGCGAACTAAAACCGCCTAGAATAATGCCTTTACCCATTGAATAAGTGTGCGCGGTCGATCGATACGTTTGCCCTGAATTTACGTAAGTGCATGGAAGCTTTTTCATACCTATTTTCTGCATCTAAAAATCGAACACGAATTACATAAATATTGTTTTCTTACTGTCTAAGTGTTGTACTCGTATATTCAACGTTTTGCAATTGTTAACTTATTGAAGTGTTAGTATGGGTGATTAATAACATTAATTTAGAAAAAATGATTCATCCAAATACAATAAAAAAAATCACAATATTGTCACCTGCTTGCTTTTCAGTAAAGATATAATTATGAAACCGGAAAGTTTACCCAATTGAATGTGAGAGACAACTCTTATCGTCGTAGTACTCGTTGGGGGCAATCCCCAACGCAACGATTTTAAAAGGCTGATATGTGGCCAGTAATGTCACTGAAATAAATTATCGTTGATAACAGTTAGTAAATTATCGTCAGTTTCTGAAAATATTACTCAACACAAAACTATTCAACAGTAACTATATCAAGTGTCCATTGACTTCCTGACAGCATGATTATCTTCTTTGATTTTTAAAAACCGGGTGGTTAGTTACAATATTTTATGTGACTAATAAAAATAATGACATCAAGTCAGCAGAACTCACCGTTTTTTTTTTTTCATTTTAAGAGTGATTTATTAAACAATCTGCATCAAATTAAATTGAATATTTAAGTGCCCTCCTGTTACGGAACTTTAGAATTAAGTTCCAATTGCTCTTATTAATCGTAGCACCAAGTAGTATTTTCACAGCACAATTATGAATAGCTTTAGGGTATCATAGTTATTAGGGTACACAAAAATGTTTCAGCGTCTATTTATTTTGTTGCAGCGTCGCGTATTCGATACGAGATCACGAGCGGGAACATAGGAGGAGCCTTCGCTGTTAAAAATATGACAGGTGCCATTTACGTGGCAGGAGCACTCGACTACGAAACCAGGAAACGGGTAAGTTTTATCTGCAACTTCATTTATTGCACTAACAAATACTATACTCACTCCTGTTTCTGAAAGGATTTTCGTTTATTCAAATAACTAACAGTTTACGACAAAGAAATATAATTAATTGATGAAATTAGATTAATGTTGTCGGTCTGGGTGTTTGTTTATTTTTCTTTGTGTATGTCCATGGCACCCACAAAGAAAGACACAAAGAATTCTGTGGGGCTATGAAAGCTATATAAAATCAATTTCAATTTAGGAAACGTAGCATTTTAAAATCCTAAATCCTGTGTTTGGCATACGATCCTCAAAATGAAATTTGACATCTCTAT
>DWQK01003130.1:0-11981 GCA_018231225.1 Noctuana stator | reverse complement strand
TTAATCTATAATCGATTATGTATATTCGATCAGTATAGGTAGGTAGGTATATCAGAACAAAATATAAAAAATGTACACAATTTTGTTTACAGGTAGGTAATTAATTATTTTACTTTTTATTAATAAATTATTTGTAATGAATCAGCATGCAATTTTAGCATTTAATTTAGCATTTGTAAACCTGAAAAGGTAAATCTAGAACTTCATATGTCCTTAAATATACTATGTGCAAAAATGTTTGTCTTTGTTTATACTTCATCCAGGAAAGTACCACCGCCATTGAAACTATCCGCCTAATCTTGCTTTGATGGCCACTATGTTAGTCCTCCAGAGAAGCAATGCCTATCTACAATCTCAAGTAGTATATATCTGAGATTGAATATAGATGTCTATAAAATAAAATAAATACATCCCGATCCAGATAAATTTTAAAAGTATTGTTTCAGATCTGATTGCCGTCGGTTGCACAAGAGGCGAACTCGCTGTCCACAACAGCAAATCCAGCAGCGACAAGCAGCGAATCTTCGTGAACGGCGACGGATGCAGTCAATAAACGATGCTTTCGAAGGCCTTCGAGCCCACATCCCTACTCTGCCGTATGAAAAACGGTTGTCTAAAGTAGACACTCTGAAACTAGCAATTGGATACATCAGCTTTTTAGGAGAACTGGTAAATATAAATCTTAACATTATGCGTTGGATTGGCTTGAGCACTTCAATATTATGTTGTAGTGATTCAATTTTGTATTTAGGTTCGTGCCGACAGAAGTTCTTCTTCGGAGCCTTTCCTGACTGGCATAAGCAATTGTCAGAACAAAGAAGAACAAAAGAAGGTCATCATTAGAGGTATTTCTGAGGTGCATGTAAAGCCACATAACCATCATTTCAATTTTAGGTATTAAAAGAAAAGAAAAGAAATACCTAATTTAATTCGCACTAGTCAGGGCAAAAAAACTTACATCTACATTTATCGCTAAAATTATAATTATTGCGTTGCAGGATCGCTCTATTTCTATTATATTTATAATGTAGAGTTGTGAAAACCCGTGCATTACTTCATTTGGCATTTAAATTACATATTTGCCTAATTAAAAACCTAAAAATATTGACCTACTTAATAAGTTAACAATTGAATAAATACATTTTATTTGAATAAACAGTGGATCTGCAAGTATAATTAATCCGTACTTCCTTAACAAAAACGAATGAAATGGCGACACTATAACTCATTGTGTTGTGATTGAACAAATTGTCATTTTATTGAGCAGCTAAATAAAGGAGGTTTTTAATTCGCGCATTAGTTTTTCCGAATTTTTCGGCTATTGCTGGTCGTCCAGTGTAATTGATCAAATAATGTTTGATCATTGATTAAAAAGCATATCTTGTGTACCTCGCACACTGGGCGTAATGGCCGATGGCGTAATGGTTCCTTCCGAAGTTACCATCTTACGACAGGTGTTGTGTAGCAGGGTAGCAGTTTTTCTGCTGCACAATGCACAGTGCGCGTTACTGCAGTTATGTTTGGCGACGACGGCGTCCGGCATCCTATGTTCGGGTCAAGCAGTGCCAGGGTGCCAGGGCGCGACCCCTCGCCGCCGCATTTTGTGTAATTGTACACCTTGCACTATGATCGATATGCAATCGCTATGTTTCGCTTCGTAGGTAACTAACGTAACTGACTTCACAATCGCTGGTGTCTTTGTGTTCACCATTTTCACTAAATTATTAGTACTTAACCCTAGTAAGTAACTTAGTGTAAAGTAAGTAAATAGGTAGGTGCATACCTATAGCTTACAAAAAACAGAGAACAATGTTTCATTTAAAGCAAAACAAGACCTACTTTTAAGTACCAACTATTTGTACCTACCTAATTTTTTTTACATTATTGTTGTCTTAACTGTTGTTGACTCGTGGCTTTGAGGGTACCTACTGTCTTCATACTATCGCATCGATAACACCCGACATTACCTTGTTTCTCATGGTAGGCAGTAGGGCTCACTCAGTAGTAGGTAAGTAGATAGGCACTTTATTTATATAGGTTTCTGATTCCATAAAAGTTAGTTAAATAGTGGTTTCTCATAACTCTCAAAAATAGCAACTATTTTCAAGTTGGATAATATGTTAGAAAAGGTAGAATTTACGGGCAATTTATAATTAAAATTGCTCATTTTGTTTGCGCTAATAACGTACTGTAAAATAATGGTCCAATCCAGGTGGCCCTCTGTAATTGTTCTCACGGTCGGTGGAGGCATTGCGTGACGCGTCCCCATCTCCCGTGGGACATCCCATCATTGTGTTGGACATATTGTGTTTAAATTTTATCGATCTCCTAATGCTCTCCATTAACACCGCAATATTTTTTCGAATATAGGTGCTAATAAAAGCGAGTAAGTAAAACATGTTTTTTCTCTGTGCACCCACACTACAAATCAGCGTACTTACATCTAAAAACTTTCGCTACAGAAAAAATATATTTACCTACTAAGTATAAGTAGGGAACTGAAAAGAGAAAGAGTTTGTAAAGAAACTTAATTCTGTTCAGTTTATCACCTCGAATTAGATAGTATGAGGTACAGTACAGTTCCAGAATTAAGTAGCTACTCATGCTGAACTTGCATTAAAATACGATCCGCGAGTGTAAATAAGGGTTGCAAATGTGCGTGAATCACACCGAAGCAAATTGAGAGTTTGCTGTACAAACAGGGAGGCGGAGTCCATTAGATTTGTATTAATCCCCTAACATCCCTTGAGTGGTCTTTTTATCTGTAAAAAACAAGTAATTAAATGTTAAAATTACGTTACTAAGTACCGTTACTAATACCAAGTACTTTATAATAGCGTTAATATTTTTTTCAATAGAATTTCATGTGACATGAACATTTGAAAATCGGCTCTAAGCCAAAAATAACTGTTAGAGTCATAATTACTAATATTAATTAATTATTACTAATATTAATTAATAATTAACTGTTAGAGTCATAATATCTACTTGCTCATGTGATTTTAAAAATAAATAAAAAATTAAGCCTAAAATGCATTTATTTACTAAGCTTGATATAAATTCTTATAAATATTTATTTTCTGAGATACAGAGCCACATGTTTACAAAAAAAAATTGGTCAATAAAAACGAAGCAACATACTCGTAATTTTGTTATTGTATGCGATAAAAATAGTTTTAATACAGAAGGGTCGTGAAAGGGGAGCAACTCACGCAGAGTGCGGGCCACATAATCTCTTTTTCAATTAATAAAAACACCTTATTGAAGTGTAATGTAGGATTTACATAAAGATTATCGCGCACGTGCCCCGGTTTCACCACTCGAGCTCCCCGAAACGATCACTGCTCTTTCAGTGTTTATTTACGAAGTGAATTTGAATCATAGTACCTACCCTAACACATAGCAATATTTTTTGACATGAACATTTTTTTGGTGCAAGAAGACCTATTTTTGATAGGATAAATGTAAGTTCGTGCCGACGACATATTCATAGTACATACCTTCTCATACCTATGTAAGGTACCTACGAAGGTTAATTAATAGAAGATAAATAAATAACGTAATAGAGTTGCGTTTTTGTTTGTTATTTTAAACTTGTTTTAAATATTTTTTAAAACTTTATGGTTTTTTTTTGTATCGAAAAATGTGTGTGTTGTGCTTTACTTTAAAGCTACTAATTATGGTGCAGTGTTCGGTATAATTTAAAAAAAAGTGTGAAATCCGATTCAACTGTCTGTGAATTGTGTTATATTACGATTCACAGACTGTGTTTACCTAGTTTTTAGAGGTTGTTCCGTTTAAAACTTTTTGAATTTCGTAAAATAATCCCTCAGAATTGTAAAATAGAGAGGAAGCGTTTAGTATTAGAAAAATCAATTAATAAAATATAACCAAAATAATGGGTTACCATACTTGGGAAAATAATTTTTCATTCTTTCCTTAGTTTAATAAGATACGTAATCATGAAGAAAAAATACGTTTGTTGTGGTTTTTTTTATGGTTACAATTTTATTTACAGATTTCGTGCAAAGAAAGACCAATAAAATGTAATGTTTCGGTTGAAGCATTTGGTATGAAACCAAACGCTATGCTTAAAATAGTAGGTAAGTGATAATAATATAAATCATTCTTAAAAATTTGTATAATCATATAAATTTGTATAATATATGACACTCTCCAGCTCATTGACTATTTCCAAAACACATGGACACAGTACAAGTAATGACAGTATGTATACATACATCACGTTACCTACCTACTAAGAAGACCCATACCATGCGGTAGGTCATGAAATAGATCTTAATGATGTCATGATAATAAATACTAAGTACTCGTGTTCTACTCATTTCTTTTAAGCATACCTGCATACGAGTATATCTACCGTACATGTACTGTACATAACACATTTATATTATTTATGTACCTATATCATGCTTATTGCATATTATTGTGTGGTTGATAAATTATGTGGTCAGTATAAATAAAACTCGTTTTTTTTGTAGATTTACAATATTCTGCGATGCCTGGTTGTTTCAAGACGACAGGGACATGAATAGAGAATATTAAAGTCATCAAACGAAACATTGCGAAAAAAGGAACTATGAAGATAATGCACGGATAGATGAAATCACTGCTTATCCAATTTGTCGGAAACTGGAGTTATGGGATTGTTAACATTAACCTAGTATTTGTTTAAAAAGTAATAAATATCGACAAATAAATCTTTTTGGTTTCATTTTTGTATCTACTGATTAATTAATTGACTGTAACATCTGCAGTACCTGCAACATAGTTAATTACCTGTTGGAACGAATTTTACATTTAGAGAATAGGTACATATAAGTTTTTTTGGTCACATTGGTCACTACATTTTTTTTTAGATTTCAGTCATTGGAACAAGGGGAATCAATAAGTATTAGTTTCATATAATTAAAAGAAAGGCACAGTAAATAGCTATGTGGTTCATAGAACAAGGTTTGTATTTCCCAAAAGTATTACAAAATACCTATTATTTGTACCTACAACAGAATCGGCTTTCCAACTGGTTTGAACGAAGTTATAATACAGTGTAGTAACATACGCTTAGGCATGATTAGATTATAGGCAGCTTTTATTTTATCTGTAGGTATATTTCTTCATATATATTTTATTTTATATCTGTCTATATAAAGATACATATAAGCTTGTAAATACGAAGTTGAATTTTTTCTTTATTTTCGCCATTGCTCATATTCACTATTAATATGTTCCTACGAAGTGCGTAAAGAAATTTTGTTTCAAGAACGTTTCAGAAAAAACATCAACTTAAAATTATTTTTAGGCAATTAATAATGATACCTCTATAGTTTTTATATTGAATAAAAATACACATAAGTACATAACGTTGTCAGTTATGATCAGGACAGTAATATTAACCAGAGTTCATATTTTACTAAAAATTATAAAATGGTTCCTGACAATACTTTGCTATTTTATTATCTCAAATCTCCTGACAATTTCGGAAAATGCAACGTTCTGGCAACACAACCAGTAAACGCTTTATCTCATCACCGACCGGTTTCTTTTGTCTATTTGTTACATAGATTTTGATATGTTTAAGTTTTTAACTCTATACTAATTCTCCGTCTACTAGACATCTCTATAAGATAAAATCTCGACTTGACTATCAATTAATGGTTAGTTTTCATCATAGAGTTTTTATTCTTGTCCCATTTGCTGGAAAAACAACGTTGCGTCCTCAGGCAATAAATAACGATAAAATCAAATGAAGAATTTATTTGATAATAGGTTTCAAAAACTTATTTTGACAAATTATGTCAATGACACACTGTTATTATTGCCATGTAGATTATTAGTACATAGTTAGGTTTTTTAATTATTTTGTGTTTTAAAATAATTGATATTATTTATACGAATTTAGATAAACATTTAACATTGAATTGTGTTTAAAACAGAGTAGGTATCTCAAAAAAGACTAATGCCGATAAAAATTTTACTCGCACGTCAAATTTTTGACGCAACAGGAATTCCTACAGTGGAGGTGGATATGGTTACAGAACTCGGTTTATTCAGAGTTGGAGTGCCATCTACCGATACAAAGAAAATAGCAGAATCTGTTCAGCTCAGAGACAATAAACCATCTGAATATTTTGGTATGGGAGTTAACATGGCGGTTAAAAATATAAACACTATAATTGCTCCAGAACTTATAAAGCAAAATCTTGAGGTAACTATGCAGAAGGAAATTGACCAATTCATGATCGCCTTGGATGGTACTGAAAACAGATCGAGACTTGGAGCAAATGCTATAATGTGCGTATCGTTAGTAGTCGCAAAAGCTGGAGCAGCGAAAAAAGGCGTACCTTTATATAGACACATATCGGATATGGCGGGTGTCACCAGCATTATCCTTCCAGTACCACATTTTACAGTTCTCACAGGAGGTATTCTCGCCTCCAATGGTCTACCATTTCAAGAATATATTATAATGCCAACGGGTGCAACATCTTTTGCCGAAGCTATGCGTATTGGTACTGAAATTTATCGATACGTTAAAAACGTTATAAAAGCCAAGTATGGTGTAAATTGCACATATGTTAGTGATTCCGGGGGATTTGCTATACCATTAGCAAGTCATAGAGATGCTCTGCTGTTCTTGACAGACTCCATTAAACAATGTGGTTATACAGGAAAAGCAGAAATTGCTATAAACGCTTCCGCAACAGATATGTTTAAAGATGGTGCATATGACTTGGAATTTAAAAACGTAAACTCCAATCCACAAGAGTACATGTCTTCGGACAAATTGGCTGAGGTTTACCTTGACAATATGAAGGAGTTTCCAGTATGTTCCGTTGAGGATGCTTTTGAGTTCGATGACTGGGCAGCTTGGTCTACTTTGGCCGGACGTACTCAAAACCAATTGTTTGGAAATGACCTGACTCAAACAAATTTAAGGCGAGTAGGTTTAGCTGTTGAGAAAAAAGCGGGAAATGCAATCGGATTGCGATTAAATCAAGCCGGTACTCTAACAGAGGTAATCGAAGCATTCAAATTGCTTAAAGCAAATGGATTTGGCATTGTTGTAACTGACCGATGGGGGGATACAGAAGATCTATTTTTAGCTGACCTGGTAGTAGGACTTTCCGCGGGACAAGTAAAATGTGGTGCACCTGTGCGGTGCGAGCGAGTCGGCAAATACAACCAGATCCTCAGGATTGAAGAAGAATTGGGTGCGCTGTCTAAATACGCTGGAAAAAATTATCGGTTCCAAAATTAGCACACCTTTTCATAAAAATTACAAATATATTTTTATATTAAACACCCTGTGTTATTGGTTTTTTTAATTTATGCAGCCTTTTATAGCAGATGTGGTAATATGTCGTATATCACGCAATAGAAATTCATAAATCGCTGGAGTCCCTTTTGCCACAAACGGTCTAATTGCCGGAAACACTCATTGTGTTTTCGGTGATATGTCATTAATGGACTAAACTGTTATTAATGTTCCTACCTACTGGTCTGTTAGGTAGGCACTGTTCGATGGTAGACGATAACTCGTTGCGTACAATTCAAACCATGAAAAGATTTTAAAGATGACGAATGTATAATTTTCTTAATAGACAATCGTAGGATTGTGATATAAATAAAGTGTTTAATTATTTATTACTTTTCAAAATCAGATTCATCCTGAAGATATGACTAATATCATGTAGCTAAGTACTCGTATTTTACCTACTTATTAGAGTTATTAGTGAAAAGTTTGGTAAACATATTAGATAAGTAAAGCACACAACGACTTTTGCTACTGCTTATTATGCTTTTGCTAATATACCCAAACTGCTTATTAGAAATCCCTACAACAAACCCCTACTGCATATTAGAAATTATAATTTTTCATAAA
The DNA here is from genome assembly GCA_018231225.1 of Noctuana stator. Classification (NCBI taxonomy): domain Eukaryota; kingdom Metazoa; phylum Arthropoda; class Insecta; order Lepidoptera; family Hesperiidae; genus Noctuana; species Noctuana stator. The sequence goes on along the minus strand of DWQK01003130.1, from coordinate 4,078 downwards.
AGCATCTTCATCTTTGAATCTTGTCTCTTTGTTTCATCTTATCTCGTCACCTGTGTAACATCTTTGTTTAACAATATTTGTACACATAAATGCATTTCTTTTCATTATGCTTTTGATAGTTACATTTTTTAAATAGGCACTCTATAAACACTATAAAAATTAAGAAATATACAATCAACCAAATTGCATATAGGTATTTATTATAACATTTAGTTACACGGGTGCCGGCGACGTCAACGCTTTGATGAATCAATTTTTAAAATACGGATGAATACAAATAGTTTATCAATAGCACTTGTGTGTTAATCGGCACAGGTCAACCCTATCGGGCGCTATCGCCGCGGGCGTTATAGGACCCTAACAAAGTGCACGTGTGCTATCCCCCAACCTTGCACCCCGGAATAATAACACTGCCATTATATCGTATCGCGAAAGTTTAGTTAGCCCTCACAGAAAACCGTTTACTCTCTCTCTCGGCATAATTGTGGATAAATAAAACTTACGGTTTACGCTTGCGTCCCGTCGGGCTTGTAAGAGATTATATTACGATATGAAAATAATGAAGAGCGTCAAGAGTCTATTTATTTGAAGGTCGCTATAGTTTATTTTAATATATATCTAACTATATATAACACATTGTACTTAAATTTCTACAAATACCTTTTAAATATCTTTGTTGGCAGGAATAAGTAGGTAGGTACATGTCTCGACACAATGACATGGCAAAATACTTAATAAGAAAACGTTAATACTCGTAAGATTTAAGATAAGGTCAATGGTAAATATTTTATCAGTAAAGTACTAGGCTAGTAATAGGCTTAAATATGTAATTTTAGTTCTGAATTCCTACTAACTAACAACATTCTATGATGGCCATTTTGATTTTTATCCGCTAATGAAGTTTCTTTTAAATTAATAACTACGTCTGAAGCAGCACTTCTTCATTCGCAACAGTGACGCATAAAATCCTTAAATTGTTTACTAGTTTGCTATATGCCCACTGGCCATGATTGTTCAAGTTACGGTGTTGTTACGTTTTTATTATTTATAATGTAGTAATTATTTCGATACTATTGATATTTTTAGGCATTCGGCAAAATTTTCGTGTGAAATAAATATGTTGCAATACAATTGAGTAAGTAAATATCCATTTTATTAAAGATAATTACCGAACAAAATTTTTTTGCAGGCAGCAATTTCCAATCGCATTCTCTTTCGTGGTCCAGGCGTGGAGAGAGAGTGCCAGGATCCACTCTTCATGCCAAGATCTGGATTCCTGAGGACCCACGTGTCTTTGCTAGCTCGACAAATGTCATCGACAAGGAAGAACTGAGATGAAAAATATGATCCAGTCGTGTAATATTTACGAGTAGAAGATAGAAGTTAAAATGTTATATGTACCTACTAATACGAATTTTGGATTTACGTCTGTGCAATCCAAATATTATTTTTACTCAAATGAGAATCCGTCTCGTAGATACTTACTACAAGAACATTAAAATAATTTTATTGTAGAAAACAATCTTACTCGTAGGTGTATTTACTTATTTGCTTTGGCTTTTTCCTGTTCCTACATATTGTTAAGTAGGTATATTACTAAGGCACTAAATAGCACACTTTCTTTAAACACCAACATTCGAATTCTAATCGTTCCTTTTACTTGTAGGCTTTACTAGATTATGTAAAAAGTATGTACTTAAATCAACAAAAAAATATCATAATTAGGTATGTAAGAAATTAATCTGGCTAAATAAGTCCCGACACCCTCTGACCGCATACGCACATTACATTAGAAATATTTCAACAGAACCTGTCAGTCTAGCAACCAAACAAATATAAATTTATCTCTAATTTCACCTTTCATTTTAAAACTTTACGATAATTATTTCCGTATGTATTTTACTTCTCACTTGAAAAGGGTATGTCATTTATTCACATCAAGAAGTACCTATACATAACCTTACAGTCCGGTGTCCATGTAGGTACCTACCTAAATCAGATTTATGTGTTCACATAATTTACAGATTCTACTGAAAATAACTACTTACTTACACGTAAGTACCTACGTACCTATAACGTAAGTTCTTGTACGCTGCGCGTCCGCTACTTACGTAGCGCGATATCACTAAATCTTGAAATAATTTTGTGTATTAAGTACATATAAACTAATAACAGAATGTAAAATATATTATTATGTATAAACCATGAGTAAAATTCCTAGTCAATTATTGTATTGTAGTTATATTTAATATGTTATTGATGACCCCAAAGTGTTACCTAGTTAGGAACTTAGTTGTGATGTAACGGTTACGGATATTCGCATTCGCATACTTACCTATATTTTTATTTTACATTTGCATACCCAAGAAACGATGCGATTGGTTGGCGAATGTATTTGAGATACGGAAGGGAAATTATGTAGACACATAGAATGACTGTATGTGTATAAGTAATAGAATTTATAATTGTTTTGTTTACCTACTTATATATATACTATATTTTAAATTTAAAAGAAACAAGTCGCTCTATAACTGGAACAGTTGTCCCATTGCATCGACATAAGTTACAGGCAGTTAACTAACTTCATATAAGTTTGTAATCGCAAAAAGTGAACTTTCGCAAAAAAGTGAAATTTTTATCTTACTTGTTACTTTAAGACATTTTTGTCAAATTATTGCTCATAGGTCTACAAAAACTAAATGATACTGTGCGAATGTCAGAATTAAATATGTTACCTATTATAATGTTAATAACTTTTGACTTGTGGTGACGAAAAGTTTTGATTTATGTACTATTCACAGCACCAAACCTAAATACCTACCTACACTGTAATACGTTTCTGAAAAAAGGATCTTGATACACAGAAAAACAAAGATTGAAAACGAAAAATTTTGCTGAAAAAGAAGTGATCCCTTTTCTCTTTTGAGGTGCGGAACCCTAAAAACGAAACAAATACATTCGAATTGAGAACGTCCCCTTTTTTTGAAGTCGGTTGAAAAGGTAAAGGATAGGTACTTAAAGGAGGATGTCTTTGAGCATCAATAATGTTACACTTTCGAAATAAAAACCAGAGAAATACCTATTTAGGCGTTATTTTCGAATTAAAGCTAACATGGATACCTCATAATATTATTATATTATACCGAAATGTTCTAAATTAATAACATTAACAGAAATTTTAAGAAATATTATTCGATGTCTTCCATTGAAAGTAGGTACGCTAAACTCGCTTGTAAATCATATTTGAATTATCTTGTAAGTTTTTGGCGAAACCTAAAACCTGAGTCTTTTACAAACTGCGCACAATAATCTAGTTAAAGTATTATTTAATTTTAAGTATCGAATGAGCACTCGAACTAACAAGGACACCAAATTATTTTACATAAGAAAACAATACTTTATAACACAATATTTGCGTTATAGTTAGGAAATTAATTTCGATGTGCCAACAGCATAATATTACGTGCTCCTAGAACTTAATATGGAAGGATCTATTAAAGTATATTTTATATGAAGGAGAACTGCTTACTTATATTATAATGAGTTGCCAAAAGACATAAACGCTTTTAAGTCCATACAAGTTTACAGAAAATCTATGAAGCAATACATTACGACTGCGTCGTCTCGTCTTCCTATCTCTAATTAGGTATTTCTAATAAGTATAATTTATACAATCATACTATAAACGTATTTCATTATTACCTCGACAAATAATTTAATTAAATATTATATTTAATCATGGCGAATAAAACAAAAAGAAATTAGTTAATGAGGTATGCTTTGAATAATTACGTTAAGTATATAAAGTAAAATAAATTTGTAAAAATACTTACCATAATGTATTTCTTACTGATTATTAAAGTTCAATGAAACTACATACCAAGTGTTCATTATAAATATTATAATATTAAACTATTGTGTAAGTGAAACTGTACGTTTTTATATCTTAATATATATAAATTACGTGTCACAGTGTTTGTCCGCGATGGACTCCTAAACTGCTTAACCGATTTTAACCAAATTTGCACACCGTGTGCAGGTTGATCCAACTTGAAAGATAGGATAGCTTACATCTCAA
>DWQK01003129.1:0-11983 GCA_018231225.1 Noctuana stator | reverse complement strand
ACATACATTGGAATTGTGTGGTGTGAAGTATGTTTCGGGTTTTTGAGCAGTTTTGAATAAAATACTTTATGCGTAATAGGGGGTTAGAACTTAAAATTTTTGCAACCAATTTCATATTGATATCTAAGGGTAAGTTGAGGGCAAAATAATTGAATATAACTCCACATATTTGCAAGACGATTACTTACTGGTGTGCTTGAGCTTATGCCGCTGCAGCTTAGACATCTGAAAGAAACTCTCGCCGCACACCTCGCAGGAGTATGTGCGCTCGTTGCGATGCACGCTCATGTGATACTTGAAGTGCGAGAGTACAGCAAAGGTCTGAAATTAAATAAACAAAACACTCCTTAATGAGACAGATGAATGAAATTTTCTTCCAATAAAATGGAACCGTTCATGTGGCTATATTCTATAATTAAATTTATTTTATTTTAGGTCTATATAATCCATGTTAAATTAATTATACATGTAATGGCTTTATACGTTTTAGCTTTAAGTTTAGTTCCATTGTTATTATTTATTAAGTTGTATCTATTGTAACACGTTTGCACTGTACTTCCCAAATGAATTATAATAATAATAACGCTTCACACTCACAGCCCCACACTAGGGTTCCCTGCCTAGGACACTAGGATTTCTGCCCCGCCGGGGATCGAACCCGGAACCCTTCGACTGGTGGACTGCCATGGCAACCACTACACCACACGGATTGTCTATATACTTATTTAATTTGATGACCTGTGTGGTGTTGTGTTTACCATATTGGTTTACCACTCTGAGGGTCTGAGGTAGAATAGAATTTGATGAATGAGGTGGATTATTTTGGTCATGCTAGGAGTTTGTGTAGTTGTATTTGTGTGTCAATGGTATCAACAGCATGATGATAAACAAGCCAAACAGAAATAGACAAACCTTATTACATTCAGGACACTGGTAAGGCTTCCTCTGTCCATTGCAATATGCATGGTAGTCCACCTGACTACGGGCTTGAAACTTCTTTTTGCACAGAGTACACACAAAATATTTACTGTTCCCATCTGAAAATGTAAATACAGATACATTAAGTTCTTTGGAATAGTATTAGTTTCATTAATTTTCTCTATCTTCGAAGATCTTTAGGGAAATTGAAAACCCAATTTTTCAATATTGTCTAGGTAGGTACAGGTAATGTGTAGGTAATAGCACAATATATTAATTTTGAAGCAGCTATACAAAGGTATTCTAAAAGCACTTAAATTAAAACAAAAAATTACCTGTTTCTATTCTAACATGGGATGATTCTGGTTTCACCTTCTTACTTAAGTCTTCAATATCGGTCTGATTTTCTTTAGCAGTCTCAGGGATCTCCACGGGAACCTCGTATGCGGTTGCCGGCTCCTGAATTTCATCTTCCGGCATTTGGACATCCCCAGTGTCTACATCGCTTCCATCCCTCAAACAAGCCACACAGCCAGCTTTCTCATGAAGAAGGCAATCCATACACTTCACATGACCACAACTCTCCGTTACAAGTCGGTTCGTCGTCGAGTTAATAGGCTTTTTGTTGTTGCAATTTACACAAACTTGAGAATTCATATTGGCTTGTTGATTCGCATAGGTTATCGGGATTTTCACAATTTTAATCTGCGTAGCGGCATGTTTCACTAGGAACTAGAAGGAATATATCCAAAACTGTATATTTACATAATATTTAACCAAAGTGATATAAAAATATATAATTTTACAATATTTCTTTCGAAAATCCAAAGCGTAGTAAAAATGCGTTCAATAATAATGAAAAAGGTGACATGTTATGACAACAAAGTAATGCGTTTAGAAACTATTAGTATTGAAAATTTTATACCAATCCTTGTTTATTAATTTTTTTAAACTTGCAATAAGCTACATTTATTAGACTTTACTTGTATGGGAATAATTTTGTATAAATTTTAATAATTCCAATTTAAACACATAATTATGTATTAAAATAAGTTTACAGATAAAGGTATTTGAACGTTTCAGCGACGCCAAATGACATTTCTTTTCCACAGACTATTTAGATTAGATGTACTTTTCTTTTTAGACAATTTATACGAATTCTCATTAATATAATATAGCTAATATCTGTTATATCAACGTCAAAAATAAAATTAGTCATTGTTTCTTTATCTAACAAAGTTCTTTAAATTTAATAATGTGTGTTTGTTAATTATTTCATATATTTTATGTTAAATGTCTCTGTTTTTGACAATTAGATTTACACCTCTTGAGTGATATAATCTGTTCTTAGTTAGTTGTCATTCAATATTTAATTTTCGTTTCGTACGCCTTCAAGCGTTTTTTGTAAAATATTAACTAGTTTATAGTTTTTAATAATAACCTCACAATGGTAAGTTTTTAGATTCATTTCCACTTCATATTAAACAAAAGGATCGTCGGTACCGACAAAGCTGCAGGTCAAGGTTGATAAACTTGCATCGTAACCTAAAAGGTGGAATTGTTTTCAGGACGTCTTTCTAATGATTAGGCGAAAAAAGTTAACCATCTTTACGGATGCCAAGGAAACTACGACTGTGCTGGAATTGAAGAAAATGGTTGAGGGTGAGTGCGTTAATGTGTGATATGAGAAAGATCTATTTTTAGTCTTGAAACAATGTTCGGCGGCCAGAGCATATGTATCATACGGTGTTTTGATCGACGGTCAGCGTTGGACTAACACTGACCGTTCTTGTAGGACACTATAGCTTGAAGAGTTGTCTGCCTTTAAGAGTCTAAATGTTAAGGCATAATTCTAATTAAGATGAAAATATATCCAGTTTCATTGCCACAACAGTTATAAACAAACTGTTACGGTTCTGGTGTTCTTTATCTTTCTTTACATTAATACAAGTTCCTTTTCTACATTTAAGTATAACTATCATCAGTATCATCCTTGAATGTACATTGAATATCTATTATTTCTCTTATCATCTTCAGTTTTGCTTACACACAAGCTTGAAGTACAGATTAAAAATTTTATTGTTACCTGTAAAATCATGAAAACCTGATATATACAATGCACTGCATTGTCTTCTATGTAAGTTGATTATTTTATTGATAACTAATAGATTACTGTTTCAGTTAATCATTCAAAGATTAAGATAAATAACATTTTATTGTGAACTACCTATATATCAAGCTAAATCTTTTTGTTTTCTAATAAATATTATGAATTAGTGTAAGTTGAGTTGTTACTCAACTTAGATACAATATAAGTTGTGTAACTGGTCAAGGCTGGGATACTTATCTGCTTTGACTGGTACTTCATAGATTGTTTTTTATGGCTTTCCTTCATAGTAAAAATGGATAGATTTGACTGACAACTAGTTTATCCTCTAAGTATTCTGGTGAACTGATAACTAGTTTATCCTGTAAGTATTCTGGTGAACTGATAACTAGTTTATCCTGTAAGTACTAGGTTATCCTGTAAGTGTAAGTAAGTCTTGCTTATTGGTAACCACTGTTCATTTATATTCAATTTAATTTAAAAATAGAAGTATATATAAATAAATAAGTTTTAAAATATTGTTTGCAGTTGTCTCAAATACAAATAAAGTTGCTATCATCTACAAAATATGTATCATGAATTAAATAATAAGTAATGCAATGAAAGAAAAACAGTATCACAATATTGGTTCCAGGTATCCTCAAAGTGCCTCCCCCTGGACAGATGCTATTCAACAAGGACAGCCAGCTGATGGAAGATGATAAAACCCTGGTAGAGTATGGCCTCACCTCCAACTCTGCTAAAGCTCAAAGCCCAGCTCCCATTGGACTTGCCTTGAGGTAATATTTCAAATGTTTTTTTCATTCAACCATCATGAGACATCCATTTATTCCTACCCTTAAGCCTACAGGCTTCTGTTATATAACTTAAGTGCTTTAAAACTATTTTAACTGTTTTATAAACAAATTTTTAGTTATGAGTCCACCCTTATTAAAAATTGACACCAAAAGAACACCTATGTACCTTTCATGATAAGAAATGCAATAAAAATTATTTATATTTTTCACAAAATTATTTACTATATTAAGAGGGACATTGGATATTGGGCGTGTTTTCTTAATCCGCCCAAAACGAAAGGGCGTAAACCCATCTACATTCGAGATTCGGCTTGACCACTGCCTTCCTCTAAACCCTAAATTTATGGACATCTACTAATATACTATCATATTATTATGTTTGTGAATCAGGAGGGAGAATGGTGAATTTGAATCTTTGGATCTGACCCCGTACTCGTCGCCACCAGACTTGCCTGATGTTATGAAATCCCAGGAGACCAATGGACAGGAACAGGTAACAACTTATATTTAAAAAAAAAAACTATTAAACTGCAGCCAATAGATTTTTTTATATAAAGTTTAATGTGACAATTCTTTTTTTATTGGCTTACATTAACTTTAAATTAGGGGTATAAGTTTCATCAAAATCGGTTCAGTACTTTTCAAAACACTATTCTCTTAATATTATTATATAAATTTCCTTATTTAAGTATTATTTTAAAGTAAGAAAATCAATGAACTATTTGAGTATGACAAGAATGAAATATATGTAGTTCTGCCAACATTTCTATATGTCTTTTAGATGGATCAACACTAAAGGATCTGGCGAGCACTTCGGACACGCGATGATACACACACCAGCTCAGTATCGGCCGCGGCGGCCGCGCTGCCCCACTGCCGCCCCGGGCACCGCACTGCGGCGATATTCAATCTATTTTTTGCATATAAACGTATTTTGTTAACATTTTATCGATGATTTTCGCTCGATTTTAACGCAACTGTACAACAATTTTTAGCTGTTTTAAAACGATTTGATTTTGTGACGCTTTGCGAGGGGTGTGGCTTTTAGATCGTCAACTGTAATACTTGGGACACGGTATATTTCCACGTCGTGATAATTATATTTATTGTAACTAGGTGTTTGAACTGGACGTCAGTATGTAGTTGTTACTTCACTAATGGTATTTTCAGAGTACATGAACTCCGGGCTTACATTCGGCCAGATTTTGCTTAAAATGTACTCTCAAGATAATTTATGTAGAGGTCATGATGAGTTTTTTTACATAACTTGTGAATATTCATTACATTTATCAGTTAAGAATCTGCCTACTGGATAACAGAAAGGGCGCTTTGTCTGTGGTGTTTTGTTTTAGTTAATTCTATGCTAATTGTAGCCCTCAGCTCTCTCGTGGTACTATAATTAAGTTAATACATTTAAAAATGAATGGCCTATATGGTGGGTAACCGACCATGTCAATTGTACTTTGTAACGAACAAAAATTTCTTCCATGATTTCTCCAGAAATAAATTGCGAAGAAAACTCCAGAGAGGAAATATGGAATGTTCTAGATTTGAGGTTAGCTTTTTTAGATAGAGAATAAACGTGGTTGTTGCTTGCAGGCGTAAGGAGCTGAATATAAGCCCGGCGTAATATGAAGTCATTAGGAAGTTCTATTTACGTATTTATATTCGATACATATACGATAATTTAAACCAATCTCTAAGCGTTCAGTTACTAGTAAGTGCTTACATTGTTTGCTGCGTAACAATTAGTAAAATTTTAATATGTCTCATGCTAATTATTACACTGGCATTATGATTTTTGTCATGGCTTCATGCTTTAACTAAATAATACCATTTTTAATCGTCATAAGGTATCCTATAAAGGAATTTTTCGTGTCTTTAACACTGGCAACACTGTGTATAGTCTGTGGATCATATCTATATGCGTAATGTGTATAGTTGTTTCTTGTTCGTTGTAGGATATTGAGTGTCTAACTGCTATCATATAAAAACGAATATATTTAACGTTTTTGTAAGTCCTAGGTGGGAATGGATCGTCTTATTTTATTATAATGTTTTATAGAGAACGCTTTTATCTTAAATGTCTCCGAAACTTATTAGCAAGATGGCTTTATACTATATAATGTAGTTTCATGTTTAGGTCACCTACCAGAGCAAATAATCTACTTCACAAGAATTTCTTTTATGAGTGTTTAAACAAAAAATATCTGCAATATTGTATTATCAATTTACAAGATGACTTGTTAATCGTTGAGACCAATAAATACGCAGCAATAAGTTGTGGGTGTGTTCAAAATGATTGGATTGCCATGAGATTTGATAAACCGACTATACACATGCATAGGTTCGCTAATAGTAACATTGTAGGGTATTTGAAGCCGGACTAGAAAACGTTTTGTATCTGTCACTCTGTCATTGTGGACACTTCTACTTTATAATCTATGTCGCACGAGTATCAGCTGCCAAATAATGGTAGTCAATTATTTTCGAAAAGTAAATCACCTCAACTAGATTTGCTTATTTTTCGAAAAATAATTCGCTAATGTAATTCACAATCTTTCATTTAATTCCTACAATCTCACGAGGGTAGATTCTAAACTGTGTTCACAATGATTGGATATGTGTATTTAGATATTTGGAATTAGATAAGTAGGTTGCTTTGAGTCGCTTAAGGATGCTATTAGGGTACAAAAAAAACTTTTTGGTCAATCCTCAAATTATATCAATAGATAGACATAACAGGACTTCAAGATATGAAATCTCTTTAATAGAAAGAGTTAGCAAGTGGTTAGCATTGTTTCTTGACATCCTAAGTTCCTTAACTGTATTGCAATCCTAAGAAAAGCCCGTGTTAAGTAGAAAAAGAAATTTTATGCGTGTGAACTATAGATATTTTCACGTTTTTAATTTTTTTCTGTCCACAAATTGTCCAAGAATTGATTGATTGATTGATGATTTATATCACCATGTTGGCAAAAGTATCCCTTGCAATTGTTCGGTTGTGAAAATATTTCCGGAAAGAGTAAATTAGTCTTGAAAGCAATATGTGTCGCTTATATAGATAAGGCACTCACTACTTTGTTACTATTAGTCTTATGCTTGTATACTCCTAGGTACAGCTGGTCGCAATCAACTTTTGGGTGTTAAAGCCATTGAGTAATTGAATATTAAGCAAGTTAGCTTACAATTGCAGGATGGTTATTGTAAAAGGTTGGAGCCAGCTAGAGTGTACACTGTACGATTTTATTAAAATTAATACGGTATTTAATTGATAGAGTATAGAATGGACTATAGTTAATAGCTAATTTAATAGGGTAATATAGGGGGCTTTTATATACATGAATCAGGAAGATTCCCGTCGTGTAAACGTTTTTTTGTTGTGATTTGAGATATCTTTGAAATGAAATCGAATAACTCGTTCCTTTCAAGGAGTTTTCTATTTTGTTTTCAACATTATTTTCGTCTATTTTTACCGACTTCATGTACCTATGTGAGTTTTATTCGTGCACCTTTAGTCGTTAGTAAATTATTGTTCAGGGATAAGACCCATCTGGCAACAGGTATTCATAACCTCGTCTCTGGTGCATTATGACGTCATAATATCAACTAAAACTGAAGATAAATAATAGACGGCGCTCATACAGATCTTTCGTATATCGTTGATTGAAAATCTTCCAATTAGTCATACATAATAAGAGTATTGTATTAGGTACATTTTTTCATTATTGTTATAATAATAATACAAATAAGTATCTTCGCTGCTATTTTTTTTTTGTTGTGTCATTTAGTTAATACTTTGTTCTATTAACTCATTAAACCTGGTGCATAGCTAGCTAATACAGCTCTTTAATCATTCTCACTTTCGACTTGTTACCAAATTGTCTGTTTTTATAATCCAAAAGTACTAGAATAGTTGAATATAAAGTGATGTTTCACTTGATTGCACTTAAACTAAGATGGAACTTATTTTAGCTGTACCCATTACCATCGGTACAATAATGCAATATATTATACGGGAACAACTTACAAGTTACCCATGGTAGTGGTTATGTATTCCTGATTGAGTCTTAGAAAAATAAAATAACTATTGCATGTGTGAGGGAAACCTCGACTCATGATTTTCAATAAAATAGATTGCTGGTACTAAGTGTACAAACACTACTGTGATCAAATTACACAGCATTAAAGTTATTCTATATAAGAATGTATTTAGTCATTTTCACGAATAATGTCTACTATATCGCGGTTTACCACTTTCATTATTTAAACTAAGCCTCTGTCGAAATAATGTTAGGACTCTTATGGAATATCTAGAGTAGTGTTTCATGTGCAAGTATGGGAAATCTGAAAAAAACCAGCAAGAAATAAAGCTGTTTTGATTTTTATTTAATTGTTTTATTTTTAACTACCCACTTGCAATTTACTCTAGGGGCAGGTGGGCTTTACGGCCTTCTAAGGTAGGGCCCTCTAATATCCACAAGGGCGAAAAGATTAAGAATTGCGGAAGTGAATTAAGAGCCATGTAGCTATTTAGCATTCTTTAAATGGTACCACCGTTTAAAGAATTGATATCCTCACTCATTTCCATTAGGATCTCCATACTCCCTAGACTAGGCCAAATTGCACCCTAGAGTGTACGTGGAAATCCTAATAAGAAAATAAATGGAGGGAGAGGCTCTTTTGCGAAGTAGGTCTTAATAGGTACAGGATTGCAATCCAGAAAATCGGATCTGTGATACTCAATTTTGCAAAATAATTGCGCTGTTGCAGTGCATATGCTGTTGTTCAATTGTTCATGATATTTAATATTTTCTTTACGATATCGATTCTATCGTGTTTGTTTTTTGTCCTTGGCATGATAAGCCAGACGCATGTCTATTACATTACTAGAAGTTTGAGTGTAGCTCTATTAAACTGACAGTGACAGTCAGAGTATAAATTGACTTGACATGACCATACGTTAGTATCTCTTCTTAGTCTGTGGATATGACAAATATGACAATGACATAAGTATGGTATTTTAAAATTTGTGAACTGCCTAGATTAATAAATATTATAAATAATAAATATTTTTTAACGAAGATAGGTAAGAAAATATGTAAAGAATAAGAAGCCTATAAGTCTACCATTATAACTTTAATTTATTAAAAAACATGAAACTATAGTTTTCTGTCGGGCAAGACATAACCTTAAAACGCACGTTGTTTACTTGTTAAACTTGATTTAGTGAGATTTATTTTGTGGTATCATTGTCACCTGGTAAATAAATATGGGGAAACGCAAGGGGAGATGTGTCAAGAAAAATGCCATGACTAAGGAAGCTTTAGAACCTGAGCACCTCATAAAAGCGCCTCATTCCTTCGTCATTCATCGTGGAAACTGCTCGAAGGACCTCATGGATCTGACTAAAGACTTCAGGAAAATCATGGAGCCATTTACAGCGTCTCAACTTAAGGTATTTGATAATATTAGTAGAAGTAAAGTAATAAAGCTTTTGGTGACTATAAAAAATAAAAAAATTTAAACTTTATTTTCAGGAAAGGAAAAAGAATACAATAAAAGACTTCTTGTCAGTGTCTGGCTACTTGCATGTCTCGCATATGATGATCTTCACTGAAACTGACCTTGGCTCATATATGAAGCTGGCCCGCTTACCAAGAGGGCCGACACTCACTTTTCGCATACATTCTGTAAGATTTCAACTTAAAATAGTAATGAAACAGCCAGAATAGAAGGCCAATGTATAATCAGGTCAATATCTTCCATTGGAACAAAATTAATCCAAATGGTGCATTTAATGCTATTAAAAAACTATTAATATTCCTGGAACCTATTTTAAAAACCTATTCATATAGCAAATTACTATTTAGAAATTGCCACAGGTTCAATAAAATTCTAAGAGCATGTACACTCTTAAAGACCATTCAAAGACAAAGCATGTGTTATATGGTTACAAACCCACTCGTTCTTCCTCAGTATAGCCTAGCCCGTGATGTGATCTCTTCCCTTCGCAAGCAGTATGTGATGGAGCGTGCATTCAAACATGCTCCACTCATTGTGCTAAATTATTTCTCGGGCGAGGGTATGCACATGAAGCTAATGGCCACCATGTTTCAGAACATGTTCCCCACCATCAACATTACTAGTGTAAGTATTTTATGGTTATTTTAAAATAAAGATTTAACTTTAAGACATATATATATCAGGATTTAAATTTAAGAAGTATATATATCAAATAGTTTAGTATATTGAACAGATTATTAATCTATTGTACTTATCCACGTGTTGCAGCACTCGACCTGTCTTGCTTGATGTTTCATAAATGGTCTTTTTAAAATGGATAACATGATTCCTCTCTGTTCAAAGCTGGGCGTAAACGGCTGTGGCAGTTTATAACTATTACAGTTCTTTATGTCTTTTTTGTTCAGCAAAATCATTTTTTTGTTTAACAAAATCTTTGCAATGTTTATCTATCTGTTGGCTAGTCTTGATAAAAGTTTTTATTAGCTGCAACAAATTCTGATTTCTACAAGTTATCAATACTTTCATTTGAGTAATTTATTTCATATTATACTTATAGGTGAAACTGAAGAATATACGCCGCTGCGTGTTAATGAATTATAATCCATCGACAAAGCTAATAGATATGCGTCATTACGTCATAAGAGCTTCACCAGTGGGTCTCAATAAAGGAACTAAAAAGGTAAAATCACATAAATATTTTAGAAGATGTAATTTAATTTAACTCTATTAAAAAATTATACTATGCATATCAAATTGATCACCTGCTGAAGAAGAAAACTGTAACAATATACTTAGATAACTCTGTTCCTCTTCCAGATGGTGCAAGGAAAAATCCCCAATTTAAATAGGTGTAAAGACATGTCAGAATTCTTCGACAAGTAAGTCCTAGTTTCAAACTTTGTATGAAGTAACTGCACAGGCTAATTTTTTATTATTTAACAAGGTATGCTTGCCACTAGGGCGGCTCTGTTATCAGAGAGCGAGTTTGAAGACGATGGCAATCAGGTGGTGCTTCCGCAGACGCTCGCTACTCGCGGTGCGGCCGCCAACTCGCGCTCCGCCATCAGACTGTTCGAGCTCGGACCCCGGATGCAACTTCAACTTATCAAGGTATGTTTAGAGTATCAGCAAGAATTTGTATAATTTTATGTATGTATAAGGTAATGTATGTATGTATGTATAAGTAATGACATGTAATTATGAAACTAAATTCGTCTCACTCCAAAACCTAAAATTATTTTAAATTCACCTTTTCAAATAGGTTGAAGATGGGCTTCTGGATGGAGAGGTATTATTCCATGAGTTACTAGAAAAAACAGAAGAAGAGAAAGCTACAATCAAAAAGAGAAGAGAGGAAAAGAGGTAATATAACTAAAATTATATACAATTTTTAAAATAAATAGTCAATGTGAAGATGAATCAAGGAAATTAAATATTAATGTCTTGTCTTAATTTCCATGATTCTAAACATACTTTTTTAATCCTGTGTCAATAACCTTTGTACCATTATATACTTTGTATATAAGATAATTTAAATAGCTTTATTTTATTTTTTAAACAGGCGATTAAAAGAGAAACGTAAAGCTGTACAAGAAGACAATGTTAAACGTAAACAGAAGGAGAAGGAGGAGCTCAAGCAGAAGGCACTCGAAGGAATCAAGAAGAAAAAAGAACTTACAGAGAACCAAAGGTATGAACCCCAGAATATTTAAAATTATATTATTAGAGTAAAAGGATTTCGTTTAGGGAACATACCCAGACTATTTGTGACAATTGTGACATGACCCCTTACTAACCCATTAAATATTCACTTCATTTTAACATTAGCAATGCAACATAAGTTCTAAAAACGACTCCTTTGGTTTCTATTGCGTTTATAAAGATACCTCACTGTAATTTTTCTTAATTATTTCCTAAGTACCTACAGGCATTTGTTCAGTTACAATTAAATAAGTATAAATAAATCTTACTTCTTTTTTATCAGGTTAATGGAGCTAGCAGATAAGGAGTCGCAAAATGTAGAAGACATGGATCAAGATGAAGACGACGCCGAGTACTACCGACAGGAAGTTGGCGCGGAGCCAGAACATGGTATGAATGCAATACTACACACCAGTCTTGACTTCTCACATAC
>DWQK01003128.1:0-11984 GCA_018231225.1 Noctuana stator | reverse complement strand
TAGTAGACACACGGGTCAACACTGAACTGTTGCTTATGGCTTGCGTTTTGCAATTGCGATACACTAGTTCAAAATAGTGTCATGGTTAATACAGTTCAATAAATAATAATCTTTTGAGGACAGCTAAACGCACCAACTTCACAAATTTTTAAGAAGACAAGTAGAAATGTAGGGAACAACAGCTCTATATTTCCAGTAAAATTTATACCAATAGAATTAGACACGTATTTTCATTTTTTATTAAATGAGCAGGGATTTTACGTTAACTTGATATGTTTAGAACAAACAATGTTTGTTTTGTTTTTATTAATATATGTTATACAATAATATTACGAATTATTTCGTAATTAGAACAATAAATCATTAAGAATCAGTGATAACGTTGATAACCTTGGTGGATCAAAACGATTTTGAGGGTCTGTCTAAAAAGTGTTAT
This sequence comes from Noctuana stator, assembly GCA_018231225.1. Classification (NCBI taxonomy): domain Eukaryota; kingdom Metazoa; phylum Arthropoda; class Insecta; order Lepidoptera; family Hesperiidae; genus Noctuana; species Noctuana stator. The sequence goes on along the minus strand of DWQK01003128.1, from coordinate 11,548 downwards.
TGGTAGAGATGGGAAACATGTTATAAAATGAGTTATAAATTGAGTGAGTGGTTATTTACATTCAAATATTTCGCTTTGGGCTCATAAGCCGCAGACGCAGGCCGCAGCGCCAAGCACTAGAATTCTACCATAACATGGAGTGCCGGTATTTCTGCATACGGTGCTTCATTTTGATGTCGACTTGCAATCTGACATCTCTCACGATTTTCCGGCTTTCTACCACGCCTTAAAAGGATCGAGCTAAACGCGTACATTTTATCAGTTTATCAAAAGATTTCACGATGTATACCTTTGCTCATTTAATGTAATTTCTATCACTGTGTTACTCTTAAGGAGCAAAGAGTGTAAAGTTTTCGATTATTGATTTTTTTGTCGTTTGTGTGTAACAAAGGAGCATAAGTAGTCACTGCATGGAAGTTCCACGTCCAAATTTAAATAGGAAAGAAGTCCTATCTGAAATCAAACGTGGAGGCGTTTACTACTACGCATATCATGAGGACTGAGATGGCTAATCTACGGAAATATATTGATTTTCTTTTCCGTATGACAATTCAGTCAAGGTTCGTACTTTGTCCTTCAAACACATCGATTGGCATCTTGAATAGTTTATGATCCCTCATATGGGCGCCATCGCAACACAGGTATGCCAGTTCCCAGGGCGAAGGATTGAAAATATATTAATTTATAAGTTAAAACGACCTGTGTGGTGTGGTTACTATGCCGGTTCGCCTCTGGAAGGGTCCTTGGTACAATTCCAGGGCTTTCCCGGGCCGGAAGTTTAAATGAGGAATTTTCTAGCCTCTGGTTTATTCAATGTGGCCCTAACAGCCTACTATTGTAGAGTGATTAATTATTATGTATTCAAATATAAACATTCTATTCAAAGTTAGTGTGGCTGCTGGATCTGGAAAAACCGTTAACAGACAAAAACGTGTTTGAAATGCAAAACCGGTCAATGGATTTCCATAAAATTGCGCTATATTGGAAATTTAACTTTGAAAATATTAAACATGAGCATGACCAATGATCATCTTTTGCAAACAGAATTTCACTGCTATTATCTCAGTGATGGCTTCGATTTTTTACACTACCATCAGAAAGCGAGGCGTTCTGACGCGAATACGATGAAATACTCGAAGTTTGTAACTAATATGAATACTGAAAGTTATGAGAACACACAATACTATTCCATTAATCACTATAACAAAACGCCATTTGCTTTAAGTTAGTCTAGCTATGTTTATATGTGGTTTATCTACTGTTGAGGTGCTTTGCCTCAGCGGGAGTAATTCTCATTCGTCAAATCATTCTTGTTATGATTATTAAAATAACCTAATTTTACCGTTTGTAAACAAACGCATTTGGGACAAAACCTTTTAATTTTATTCTGTTACGATTATAACCCCTTTTAATGTAGTGACGTGTATAATACTCGTAAGTACGGGTTTTGTTATTTCAGTACTTCAACAGTAATAAATGAGTTAGATATTTTTAAAATATAAACAAGAAATAACGGCGAAAGTTGAATACTAGTCATAAGTCTATAAATAAATGGAGTGATTTACGACCAGTATCTATCCCAGTGTCAGTTTAAGATGTATTGAACAATCATATTTGTATTACTCAATAAATAACTTTCACTAAACCTATCACTTATTTTTGTGTGTGTTTGCAAATCTAAAATAGCTAATAGGGAAATTTAAAATCCGCATTGTTTGAATACATAGAATTTGGTGAAGTTGTCTATTTGAAATCTTACTCAGACATTTGTTAGATTCGTGCCTCGCTTTGGTAGAATTACCATAAAGTCACAAATCTTTCATGAACGTTATTGTATGTTTCCCGCGGGCTTCGTAAGACGTCCAATTTATTGTGTTTCTCTTTTGTAGTCGCTGTTATGTGTATGGACTACAAATTTAATTATAAATGCTCATTAACATAAAAGTAGGTGTAGTCGACACTATTGGCTTCGGCTTTTATTAGAATTATATTTGTATAGAGTTTAAAATTTTGATAAGTCATAGATTCATTATAATATGATATGTACATATTGTAGTCAACTTATGTACTGTAGTGTCTGAAATAAATATGTTTCCCTAAGTTAACATTACATAAAGCAAGTCTCAATGCACATTAAATATGTCCCTAACGCACCTATCTATGAACAATTATTCACCCTTTATTAATTTTAATAAGTACTTGATAACGAGAGGGGTGGTGAGAATTGATTCGCCTAAAACAAAAGGGACGACGCAGCATGCAGTTCGAACGAAATTACCTAGGCGTAGTAAATGTTCGAGCAATTTTAGTTTATGATTTTTAAAAGAGAACACACAAAATAATTATGTGATAAATATTTAGTGTCTGTCCAATTTTTTATCAATTGCTATTATAACTTTATATCGAAGCTCAAAATAGTTACAATGAAGTGCCCATTCATAGGTTTATGTGTATTGAATGCATGTAGAGTCTTGCACCAATGCAAGTTGCTTAAAATTTCACAAATATGGGAAACGTATTGCCATTTATTGGTTGCATGACTGACCTTTCAGAGTAGGATGAAGTTGTTGGGATGAATTATTTGTTTGTGTTACTATTAATAGCCGCTGCTTCCCTTAAAGAATTTCTATTTTGAACTGCTACTGATCTTTTGATTACGTCTGACGAGACATCAAAGTAAGGGAGTGTTCTTATTAGTATGTTTTTCTAGACCAGCGGGACTCACTTTTTGTGCAATGCGTCTATAAAATGTATTTTAGAGGAATGTTTTCAGTACCTACCCTATAATATTTTCAAACTAAATTAGTGTAAGTTTTGATTTCCTGCATGGTAATCTTGTCTATTTAGGAATGAAATATTCCAAAATGGAAAACATGGTATGAACTGTCCACCTGTACTTTCTATTATTGTTTCTCGAAAACAGTGGATATAAATTAAACTCTTCTAATGCGCAATTTCTGCTTGTACAGTTGTTTAGTAAAACATTTTCAGTACTCAAAGTAGAATGGTTTGTTTGATGTTGCCCTCTTTTGCGTGGTGAAACTGTTGCTAGATAAACATTAGTAAGTAAAACAGGTGCACATATATGTGATTGAATTTTTTTCAAAGACTTCGACGGTAACAAAGCCTGCTTTTATTTGTATATAGGTTATATACTATATGATAAGAGTTTATAATAAGACATCCGTCAATTTCCTCAGATACGACACAATCACTATAAACGATAAAGGTTGCAAATATAATGTGGCACGAAACGGATAGGATACTCTACCTCGTTCGTAGGTATCATGTCAAAAGAACTGACGAAGCTACCAGAAGATTGTAAGAAGGCAAAAAACATTCATTTCACTTGATTCAGTTACTGTACTGTATGTTTAATGTTTATAGAATTTAGCGCAGTTCGTACCCATAATCGATTGCGCATGAGTAGAAATATAAACAACATATTATTATGTTAACAGCCGTGAAGAGGTCTTGCGGATGACAATTTATTTTATTGTTTTCATTATGTTTGTGAAACCGGGACACGCTTTCCCGCTTGGCCTCGACATTCGTGTTTGTGGGATGTGGCTTTATGGCGGTTGTTTACATCGTGCTGCTTTTGAAACTTCCCTACAAAGATTCAATAGGTTTTATTTTAATTATAGTTTAAGATCGTGACCGGCTTAAAACATGTTTAAATGATTCGAACTGTTCACATGAAGTCCCTTTCTTTATGATTGAGTCGTCGACGCGTCGTCTTCGTGATATTTCCTTACCTAGAAAATTATGTGGAACCGTATTTTACATTAAATTCAATTTCATTTCCTTAGTTATTTAACATTTTGCCTGTGAAACTGTACGCCCTAATTCGTATATACATAGTCATTTGTTAAGTGCCTATCTCAAAGGCGTTTATAACCTACGAATGCTAGTGATTGGTTAATCTTCTTTAACACATTCCGATGGTTACGTGATAAAGTCATGGAACTTCTAATTTTCTCATTTAATGCAAGCGCGTTCCTTTAGAATTACCCAAAGTGCTGCTGAATAATGTATCTAGTTCAACAGTTACTCGACTTTCTTGCTAATTACAAGTATTTAGTAGTATTCTGTTCTGTCGTGTTCATTTAACTCTATTCCTTTACATATTGTAATTTTATTTCAAACGAAAATTAGAAGTCACTCTGCAATACTGTTTTAGTATTGTCAGTAGAAGTAGGTTAGCTTAGATTTTTTTACGTAATTATGCATTATTTTCTATAACTACTAAAATTAGACATATTTTAAAGTTGTTCAATAAAGTTCTGTTAAAAGAATAACTTAGATTGCGTCAAGCTTCATTGCTTTGAAAAATGTTTATTGACAAAGCATCTTTATTGCATCATACACAATTTTCTTAGCCGAAAACACAAAAAAGAAATGCCTATAGAAGGATAGGGTGCTGTTAAAATAAAGTGGTTTCTGATAAGCGTGAAGGGAAAGGTACCATATTTTTTACAACTGTAACTAGAACTCTGTAGTGCATTATGATGAATGTTTAGTCACTGGTGCATAAAGTTAACGATTACTTAGTAAGTAGATTTTATAATTGATGGGAATTTAATGTGACTTATAAAAAAGATCAGCTCTAAAATTTACATTCCATGACTATTTTATGTTTGGTCTTTTCTCATTGTCACTCATATAAAAGAATGAAGGCGGATCATCAAAATTTAAGTCAAAAGAGATAAAACTAAAAGCATTTCCGAATGCTTTGTTGTTAATGCAACATGAAAATTTATTTTTACTGTTGTTTTGAATGCATAAAACAGGGGTATACAGAAAAGCATTAAAAGAGACTATAATAAACCAAACCGTTTTTCCGTTTTGAATAGGAGTTATAAGTGCTTGTTTCCCGGCAATTTACTTTTATCGGATCTAATATAACCTCTTTAAGTCCCTGCTGGAGTTAATGCCTCAAACATTCTAGTGAGGTCAATAGCAAGTGGAGGAAGGAAGTGCGTGTCCAATCGCTGATCGAAAGGCGTGATCCTACGACCCGCCTAGAGGCTTGTATTGACGCAAGTCATGATCGGCAAGTGCCCAATACAGGCAATACTACCTATTTGAATGATTACTTATCAACAGATATCACATATTGCTTGGCATAAGAATAAATTACCATTCTTACCAGCTCTACAGATCTTTTTATGAATGCTCATAATGATTACCGATTAATCTTACTTACTTACTACATTACTTAAAAATTTATTTTGATGAGTGCTTTTTTATAAAACTGAGCATTGCTATATCATGTAGATACAGTTTATGAATTACTAATCACAAAATGTCATATTACAATATATCCGATTATAAAAAAAGGAAAAAATACCTACATACAGCTGAACATAGAAACTCCTTTTTGAAGTCGGTAAAAATAATATAGGACAAATGCTTGACATATAATTTAAAAAATATCCGCTAATCTACTACATAAATTACATTACACCAAACACAATTCGCTGAAGTTTATGAAATGTATGGGTACAAGGTTGCAAACGTCAAACGTCGACAAAGTTATTATGCCGTTTGGGTGCAACCCGCACAAGTCCTCATTGCTTCGTCATAAGTGTGCAATTGTTTGTTGGTATTTTCCGCCTTAGGCTATTGGCCAGTGTTATGAGGTATGTATGTGGGTTACCGCAAATCGTGTAATTGTCTCGGCATATCAGTTTTCTAACTTGCGTGTGTCGTTTTGCATCCTCGTTTGCGGGAATTAGGTATATGAATTGTTCTTAGTTTTAAGTTGTTTTTTGTAGAATATTTATAAAGCTTAAATGGTTTATCCAGATCCATATATATATATATGGATAGATAGAATAAAGATGGAATTCGTCCACTAAAACTATGCCTATGAAAACTTCGTGAGTACCAAAAGTAACCTACAGAGATTTCATTCCGCATTTCGCAAAGAAAAGTTGTTTGACATAGGGAGGTACCTAATAAAAGTTCATTGTTAGTAAGGTTCTCAATATCTTAAACAATGTTAAGCGAAGTGGGTCAATATTGTGCTAATTATCGCCATGTCAACAGTTAATAAGTGGGCGTAATTGGAACTTGCGAACAACAATTAGGTTTCAATTGTAATTTGCCAAGACGATAGTTCGTGCCTATTAGCTCTGTGAACTCACGCACGTTGTTTCCCTTACAACAAGATTTCGCTCGTTTACAATGGTATTGTTATGTAGATTGATGATGGTGGGCATAAAAGCGATTAGGGGCAAGAAATCGATTATGGATATACTTAGTAGTTTCTTGTTCGGAGATTTAGGTTTAAACTAGATCAAATTTAATCTTCAGAAGTTGCAGAAATGCCATATACATTTCTGTTACACATTAGTTGACACACGTGTCAAGTTTTTCCTTGACAGTTGTAATATTATAATGTTAATGCAGGTTTAGTTTAGTGTTTCTAAAATGCTACGTATCGCTAACTCAAGTTAATTTGATAGACCTATAAACATACGAGGACAGATACCAGTGGAAAGTGTACATAAAAAGTACTAAGATGATTCAAAAATTTCAATATTCAATAATTTATTATTTATTTGCACAAAGTATATAAAGATTTTACAGATTAATATTATTGTTCGCCGTATTTCACCACCATAGGTATGCATACAGTAATCAGTCACTATACAGTATCAATAAAATATTAATATATTAGAAAACTTTAAGATAAGTTATTGAAAGCAATGCGAAAGGCGCTCACACTGCTAACGGAGAATGGAGTCGAAATGTCACGTTAGGTAAGCGTTATGTATCTGTTGTAAGTAATTAGAGTAGTTCTCAGGGATCGGCGGATGGAACACGATTTGTTAAATGTTAATGCTATAAGTTTTATTGTCTTCCAACGGGAAGGATATCTCCCTTTAGATATTTCACGCGCCATTTAACATTGTTGGTGGCAGCGGATTTTAATAGGAAAGTTATGAGAACGTGATTTCGATGTCTAGATTAAAGATTTCTTCATCTGAAAAGTTATAATAATTTATGTTTTTAAACAAGTACTTATTGCATTACCAGTGGCATTATTTTAAGACAGATTTACGAAATGTTTGCTCTGATTATGTTGTGATGGGATCTCATAACTATTTCTTATTATTCTTGTTGTGACGAATATTTCTCGTAATAAAAAAATGTATTAAAATCATTTAAAAGAATTTTAAGAGCCATAAGGTAAAGATCTCGTAGCATGTGAGTGTAGAATAAATTTAAAGGGAAATTAATAAAACATCTAAAAGGGTGGCCAGAAATATACTGGCAGTTGGCAACTTGCCAGCGTTGCGGTTATCTGCATTAGAATGCAGTGGACTAGTGGATGCTTGGTGTGCACTTAATATGACACTATGTCATGTAAGTTACGGATCGACGTCCTAAATTCTCTTATAGAAGGGCTCTAAAAGATTTATTTATTTATTCTTTATTCATAAATGATAATTAATGGATAATAAAGATTAAAATTATGTATTAAAAATCGCGAAAAATATTTGTGATACCAATTCTAGTTAATAAAAAAGTCTTTATATCGTCATTTGTATGTTAAGATAATGGTAAGCAAAGTGCGGTCATTAGTTACCAAGATACTTTAATTTAAAAGTTTATTTAAATAAAGTTTAAGTTTATATTATTCTGTCTGTAACGGCGGAACTCATCCATTGTTGTATGCCATTCACTGGACAGGTACCCTTTTAGACTTCCCTTCGAAAATTACATGCCTTTTCTCTTCATGCGTAGATAATAAACACATTATTTTTTCATATTTTATAAACCTAGAATTAGTACTTTAGTAAAGTAAAAGTTATAAAATTTGTAATCTAGTGTTTTTTATCAACAGGTATCTTCCGTAAAACTGGAATAATGAAGCACTTTCCATAAAAAGGTAATCCATTGTTTTATTAAAGTAAGTGAGAATGATACATTTTTGTTTAGTTACAAGAGATAAAAATTCGAGTTTCAAGTCGCGAAACTTCTAATTATGGCAACTGCTAGATTGGGTAGGAGATTTCAGAGATAGGTAGACAGAAGTTAAGAAGAAAAATGAGAAGAATCAGCATAGCAATAGTGACAACTGGAACAGCACACATCAGCAGCAGCGTTTTCGCTGATGCCAACTAGGTATAAAGCAAGCCAAAATAAAGTGTGATCTTTTCCCACGGCTGAGCAGTTTGGAAGTTGGGAAACTTAAAGCTGGCTAAAGCTTAGTAATTTTACGGTTCTTCGATTTTATCTTATTAATTAAGTATAATTAGTAGATTAGTTTATTTTATAAAGTATTATTAGTTCATTTTATAAAATTTTGTTATTGCTTCTTTGACGTTAAGTCCATTGCTAGTTTTATCATCATTAGATTGCTGTTTTATCATCATTAAATCTAGTTAACTTTGTTACGACTGAGGGTAAGTGATCTCAATTATGGAGATTCATATGGACTACCATAGTAAAAGGTAACGGTTTGGAAATTATTCTGTGTAAAATCGACGATAATATACCTTGAGTAGGTAACTCGTTAAGATATTATTAAAAATGACCCTCCGTGATCCGCTAAACCATAAAATGTATTGGTAAGTACTTCATAATCGTAGTGAAACAGGACGACTATTAACTCTTGTAATTAAGACTAAAAGCGGTCAGTGACTAGTACCTAATAAATATAGTCACCAAGAGGACAATACCGATGGCCTTGTAGGCTGTTGAGACAGTTCAGTGAACTCTGTCGTTCCAAATAAAGACTGAATTCCGTCGGCTTTAAGTAAAGACGAATATAGCGTAGACAAATATATTATTTCTAATCCAATTCACTAGTCAGTGTTCTTCATTTTAGGGTTGTTTGATTTTTAGATCAGTCTATTTTTTTTACATTTTTTATTCATGTACTTTTTTCTTTGATGCTTTATCCGCTAAAAGTTAAATTAAATAAAAAAATCGTAGTGTTGTAAACGTTTTATGATAGTAAAGTTATGTATAGTAATTGAAAATGTAAGGATGAACGTCTAATATATACTAAACAATGACTTGTTTTAACCACAAAATGTCATAGTTATTCAACATTCCTCTATTAATGATTTCGGTCTAACATTAATCTGAAAGCGTGACGAATCTCATCGGTATCCGTGTACTATATTTAGTCAAGTAAGTACCCACCTAAGCTCCAATTGAACGAAACACAAAGGGCCCAAGCCTTACCGGTTGTCCAAATAGTACAGTAATGAATATGAATGGCCGCTCCTGGCCGTAGGTGTCCGATTATGATGTAATAGAACGAGATCCGGAGGCAGATTTTGGATCATGTCGCATGGCAAAGATCAATTATTATACAGACAACACAAAAAATCTAACATTAATAAGGAACATTGATGCTTTCTTCAAAAATGGATCTGTGTTTTATACAAATAAGTAGATTAAATGCGTATTATAACGTCTATTAAAGACTTTACACTGTGTGAAATTTGTGGACAAGGTAAGTAATAATTTCACATTCGTTAAATTATAAGTTTATTTTAAAGTGTCAGTGTTATCAGGTTTAATTAAAAAAAAGTTATACCTTATACCAATGATAAATCCCTTCGAAGTTTTGGGAGATAAAATTACTATTAGACTTTTACTTTAAGATAAGCTCTGTGCAATTTTGTGTAGAAACTAACAGGAATGATGTAAACACTTTCTCAGGTCATGGAAAGTTAATGACTAGTAATGATTTTTAACGCGTTGACAAACATTACTATGCAAGATTTGCATTTAGAGAGCTTCCTACAAGCACGTAAGCATTCATAAGAGTACATTGCATCCATTATTCTAAATAGCAAAATATAAGCTGTACTTTATTTTGAATACAAAATATTGAAACAAGACTTTATTTACTATCCCATTATTATTTAGGATATATTAGTAATAACGCAAGACTATTTATGGCAAAAAAAATATCCCAAAGACATTTTGATGCTTAAGTTTCTACAAAAACTTCGCTTTGCTCAAACACTAGTGCTACATTGTTCCAAGCAAGTCTTCACATTGATAACATAATACAAATGCATTAACTTGTAAATATTAATTATAAAATTATATATTGTTATATCCAAGTTATATAAATCATAATTGTATTATCAAGAGCTGGAGGAAAATATTTTTCTGTTTACAAGTTTTTGTATCATTAAACTCATTTACCTAACTGATGTTTATCTACTCATCTACTCAATTGATGTTTATCTATGTACGAAGTTCAGAGAAGTAGTGACAACACACGTACGTGGGTGCATTACATTGACTGCATCTAACTGTTCAGACGGTGACTCTTATTGTTCCGCCTGTTGTGTCGTTGTCGTTTCCTTCTCAAGTACCTAATTGTTGACGTGCCTCTTGTTAAAGTTCCTAAAAAATTTAATGAATTTATGAAGTACATGACATTAATATTAGATTCCTAAATTAAATTATTGTAAGACCACCATGATGTGAGTTAATTAAACCTACAAAATCTTAATAATCTAAAAACCTTTTAAATCGAAAAGGCGTTCGATCGGTTGACCTAAATTGAAATTGTCCAAATAAAAACTATCAATGAAGAAACAACGGCGCAAAGTTCTATTGAAATTTATTACGGCCACCTTGATAGTACGAACAATAGTAACGGTCCCACAGATTAAACAAATGAACATGGAAACGGTGACCATAAAAGAAATTACGAAGTTAAGCAATGCCTTTATTATTCAATGGAACCTCATACGTATGTATTCGTGTATTGTATGTAGGTGGAGTTTTACTTATTTATACAACCTATGTATTTTCTAATACTTAAAAATACATTTTTGAGACGTTTAGATAATTATCATGATTTTTTTTTACAAAATACAATCTTTTTATGTTATACTTTATGCGTCCGTTATGAAGTTGAAGCGATATTAGAATTTAAATAATTTTTTTCCTTTATTGTGATTATATTACTTCAAATACTTGAATAACCAATAACATTAAATTTAATTTAATTTTGATTTCTATTTAATTAACATGTTCTAATCTTAACCTACAATCTTAACGAAAATAGCAATCAAATGAGCACTGCACAGTTCACCTAAATGAATAAGTTCAATGTATGCAAATTGTCTTAAGCCACTCTAAGCAACTGTTCCAAAGTTATCCATTAATCTAAATTCGTACCGATTCTGTAAATATTCATCCAGATAGTCTTAATTGCAATTTTATGTAAAGCAATAACATTGAAAGCGAAATTCATTACAGTATCGTTCTATCAGGTCAACAAGTTGTATATTGTATTAACCCTTCTAATGGCTATCGTTGCGTTTATCATGTTTTATTTATTTACTAGCGACCCGCCCTGGCGTCGCACGGGTGCAATGCTGATACTAAATACACTACAGACAAACTGTGAACGTTTATACATATAAACTTTCCTCTTCAATCACATCTATTTAAAAAAAACCGCATTAAAATCCGTTGCGTAGTTTTAAAGATTTAAGCATACATATGGCATATACTCGTATAGGGACAGAGAAAGCGACTTTGTTTTATACTA
>DWQK01003127.1:0-11985 GCA_018231225.1 Noctuana stator | reverse complement strand
AGCGCGGCCCCAACTAATTTGACGCGAGACCGGCCGCCGCTTAATGAATGGTATCGCACACGTTCATCGCACCACGTCCTCTACCTCGTGCTTACCTGCACATTACGGCCATCTAGGAACGTGGCCACTGATAAAAGAAATCATTTCCGCTAATAGCATTGCTAATTCAACCCACTGAACGTTCTACGTGTGTTTACGAGGAAGTGCCGATATACGGTAGTGCGGCCTATTCCCCAGATTCAAAGCGAGGCTAATGCTCATTCAGCGTTTGCATCAGTCCGTAATGTTGATTATAGTCATCGTTGTGAACAGTGTGAACGCACTTGTACTGATGTATTCATACACGCAATGTAAAGAATATAAGGTAATACGCTATGTGTGCAATTTGTAATTATGTTCATGTATTGGGAGATGATTTATAGATGCATTATCAATACATGTATTATAAATGATGGATGTATATGCAATAAATTATTGTATGTCTACTAAGCGTGCCTTTACAGAAAGAATAAATTATAATATGAGTAAGAATCATTATAAATTGCTCTTACATTTATCAAATATTAACAGTAGCCGTAGTTTCCTAATTGGTTACCATTAAGCACTTAAAACAGAATTAGTGTATTTAATGTTACGTGTATTTTATTTATTTAAAAACTATTAAGAAGGATTAAAGTAAAAGTCGTAACGGTATTACATTGAAGTATTTAAGATGCATTACATTTTACAAGGAGGCGGGTAATCGGTTGCAGCAGCGATTTTTGCAACCAATATACAATGACGTTATCGCACAATTTGTCACAAGCCCAAAAACATTGCGGTTAAAATAAATATTGCCAAAGAAGAAATAAGCTGACGGATGTATTTTATTACACTAATACCTAATTATGTTTTATCTTCAGCTATAAAATCCTCAACAATTAATTACTATATTTTAAGAAACAATAGACAATAACTGAAATTGTAAGTGACAAATACCTTCATTTTATAACTTAGGTAAGTAAAGAAAAATGTACGTTAGTTGTTAAATGGTTTTGTATTTATTAGATACTTAGGTAGGTATACCTCGTAAACCTCGTCGGTATACTTTTCTTAACATACACTCATAAACCGTAAAACACAAAAAAAAAACTATTAAAAAAACGATTATTATTATAATTAAACAATTTCGTATAAAGAACTAAACATATGGTATTTATAACGGTCTTCTGTATCAATTTCATTTCTACAACAATGTCTCGAAAAGGCACTCGTTTTAATTTATATAAAGTATGTTAACTTTAAAACGCCAATTTCCGTCTTGACTTGACTATTGATACTGTTCTATTCACACTTATTATCATGTAAATATTATAAGTTTAAGTTAATAATGAAGTCCTCAAGTTTCTGTAGTCAGACATACCTAAGTCCGTTTCTGTATAGCTGTTATTGAGTCCATTCGGCACAATCAGCTCTCCGGCTAATTACTGCCCGACGACTCACGACTCGCGCTTAAAAGGCTTTAAGCTGTGTCATTTGTTTGTGCCCATAATGGACTGATAACCAATACAATTCGCTTTTTTCAGCGCTCACATTATGTTATGAATGGGAATGCACGAAACTGCGCGCAAGACTGTAAATGGTTTCGGTTGGTTTTACAAAAGGGAGGGGGAAGGGTATAGGCAAAAATACTCCATTTTAACACGCAAATATTGGTTTAACAACCTAATAATATGATAAAATAATTGGATTACCTACTAAGCTGTAGAAAGGACACAGCGAACGACATTTTTGTAACATTTTCTCTTTCTTATTGTGTACACCTACCCAATATAATAATATCTTTATTCAACTATTTACCTGTACTATGATGAGTTGCCTGAACTAGAAGAGATAAGCTTTTAAGCTATAAGGTGGCCTATTTTTTATATACTTTATCTAATTTATATATATCTCATGTGGTGTAGGTATATAAACAATCAAAGAGTAAATAAATAAATAAATCTATCAGATATCACGGTATAAGCTATTAAGTAACACTTATACTTTCTGACACAGATTTTTATAACATTCATTTTAAATGTTATCACCCACGACTGGTTCGACAGCGACACACCTCAATGACTAAACGAAACACCTAGATGTTAACATTTAACGAATGCCGAGCAATTTAAGGACGCAATGTTCGGACATCCATTTAATTCAGAAAGAAAATTATAATAATTTCACTTAATTACACCATTTATTCCGTGTTGAGGTCGCGCGGTGACACCAAGCGTTCACGCTTTATCGCCTGTTATGTGGACCTCAGTTTATGTCCAAGACAACGTGCTCATGAGAAAAATTAAAAGCTTTTCTGTGTTTCATTCCTTTCCATAAACAAATTCTATAACTCCTGCAACGAATAATTTAATAGAACAGACACTCCAAAATTTATATGGGCAATTTCTCGATTTGAATTTCACAGGAGGAGCTTGCACCTTTATCGCACAGTCTATTATCAGTATAAAATAAAGTATGATTGACTCCACATATATTCGCAATGAATAATGACTACAATGTATTGTAAGCTTTATTTATAAAGAAACCAAAGCGGAAGTCATATTATCTATACCATATCGATTGTTTTATTAGACAAGTGGTCATAAAATATATAATTTTACTGTAAACAACGAATGAATGTCCGGTCGATGTGTGTAATCGTCATAAGACCTGATTTTTGTGTTCAAACTCACGTTGGTATATAAAGTATCGAATTTATCACTATTTATCTGTACAGGGGAAGTCAAACAGTAAAGTACGCGTAATAAAAATAAAAGGCAACAAATTGTAACGTAAGATCTGATCGGCCGTATTAATACAAAGTATAGGTACAGATACTCCTTAAGCAATCTCGTTATTGTTTAAAAATTTAATGTCAATAAATAACCAATAATATAATTTATATTGCTTAGGTAAATTACATATAGGTATTTATACAAATTGTATTGTTAAACAAACAGTAATGTTCTCGTAACATGCACGTTACCTGTCGTTAAATATTAACATTGAGTAAATATTCTACTTAATAATTACCTATTGAAGATAAGAAATGCGTCGTGAAGTATTCTCCATCTCTTAGTGAAAGGAAGTTAAAGCATTGTTTTAGTTTACTGTGAAACAAGAGCCTTACTGCAACAATGGTAGGTAAGTTATGCTCGTAGACATAGATAGAATTCATTAGTAACTCTATAGTCTGACTACGCTCTTAAAATTTAAATGCTCACTCAGATTAAATCGGTAAGGTATCGATGTTATTATTAATTTATTTTCATAGAGATATCCATCAGCGTAATCCGGAGTCAGACAGAGATGGTTCCCACGTAACAAAAATTTAACAAGCTATTACAGTCAATCTTAGATAAGGAACTCAATAGGAAATGAACCGTATGCTCGAATAGGAAGATGACCGCCCATTTAAGTTCATATTATCAACCGTAAAATAAATAACTTTAAACATTTAGGGATTCTAACTGCTATCTCAAGTTCTCCACATCGTCTTAACAATGTTTTAAAATGATCTTATATTGATCTGCGATTAAACCATTTTTTGAAATTAAGAAAATGTCTCATCAAATACATTCAATTTAAAAAAAAAATTAGCTTATGATGGGTGTATATTATAAATTCACAAAAACTGATATTAGCATTAAACAGGAAAAGCAACGTTATTAATTTCATAATAATTATATTACATAATATAAAACATAGCTATAGGTACACATAAAGTAACTTATACATAGAAGAAGTTATACCATCTCATTTATTGTATCTCGGTGTATTAGTTCAAAATTGTCTATGTATGTTGTATATTGTAGTACACCTCCTATATCAAAAAGATCTTGAAAAGTGTCAAGATTAATAAAACAATAACGACATAAGTCAAGTTAACGTACAAACCGTGGCCCGCTCTGCCGCCGGCTCGCTTCCACGGCCCATATTTTAAAGCTATAAATTTCCACGGCTTGCTCGCTTTGCTTTTGCCCCTCGTTACAGCGAAATTATTTTCAGCAAAGTCGAGGTGAAATGTGAATCATGATTATTGTCGACATCCCGCTTAATTGGCCACTTAAAACGCTATTCTTCCTTAATAATTTGTTTTACAGTCACAACAGCAATACTTACAACTCAGAAAATAAATTTTAACATCAACAAACATTGTCATGATTATTTTATTCATTGTTTAAAATTTTTTGTTAGTAAATAATATAAATGAAATACATGTCCAAGTCGTGAAAGAAGCCTTTGTGCCGGATTAGAAGCAATAAGGTCAATAGGATGTTAACAAGGGTAATATAAAATATAAGACCATTTGACCGGTTGCACTAGTTGAGACTCTTACGAGTTGAATAATAGAACATGACGATACATAAGTTCACAAGGCCAGGTCGACCGTCGCACAAACGAGTGGATCCGCAATCACCGAATCCTTGACCCATCCAGAAGAGGCTACTCAAATAGAATGCACCGGTCCTGTCGCGCCGTACGTAGATAAATAGGTATTTAAAATACCGTTCTCCGTGGGAACCGTGACGGGCGCCCGATAACCCTGCGCCTGCGCCGCTCGCGCCCGTACTCGTAGAAACCACGTCGCGAATCAAACAATGAACTTTGTAATCGAAAACCATTTGGTTGCTTAATTTCGTAACTGTCTCTATCTGTCTTTTTAATCTTTGCTTTTATTTTCAGTAAATGGAGCACACAGTTTAAATTTAAACCCTAAACGCTGTGTTTTAAAGGTGGTTTTGAGAGATTGATGGGTTATAGATATTCAAAAATAGACTCTATGGGGCATATATAAATGCAGAGTGCAGGTTAGAGCGGCGCACGAGCTAGAGGTAAGGCTGCACGCTGCGAGATGTCATCTCGATCCCCCGCTGTGACCCGCGAACAATATTGTCTCTCCTATAATGTATTGTGAATTTTAAAATCAATTCATATTCACTCCAGCGAGTTATTGCTACGAGTTACGAAATATGAAGACCTACTAATAATACGTTTTACATACCTACTAACAACGAACATGTTTATTCATAATTTCAATACGTATTCCTACTTATTTGTAGCAATGACAATAATGTGTATAAAATCTTAATAAATTCATTGTAATTAAATCTCAATTTGCTTTGTTAAAAGGTAATCTTGTGCAGTTAACCTAGCTTTCTAATTACTTACGTTCTTTTCATATACTCGTAATAGTCAATATTTTGCATGTGCAATAATTATAAATAAGATAATAAGTGATCGCAACATCCAAACGACCGACCTAACGATATAAAAGTTATCAATTCGACATGAATTATAGAACTGTTAATGGAACTGCAAAATATTCTCACAATATTAAAATTTTATGTATTTATTTCGGAGCCCTAATATTCTTAGAGCTTCGAAGCAAAATATAGAATATTTCATAGGTATGTATAAGAATATACATTTCTCTAAGCTTTTAACAAAATTGTGACTATTCTTTTTTGTTAGCTTACAGTCAACTTAGTTAACATTGTAAGTTTCATCAAAATTGGTTTCGTTGTTTTGAAGATATGGACTAATAGATACGTGTAAATATGGTACGGGCGTTGTTTCAATGGGAAAACATCTCAAAACCTTGCAATTCTAGTGTTAAATCATGTTTTTGACAGTCCACGAACTCAAATCTCATATCAGAAAGACGTTCCCACAAAATTTTATTTATAGAAAATAAAAGTTGTTTTTAATATGAACCACTCTCAATCTTATAATATATCTCGTAACGTGTCAGGAATTTGCCACTAATTAATAAATTTTGTGAACATAAAATCGTAGACTTCCTGCACTCGTAACCGAACACATCTAAATAGTAATCGTCAAGCAAATACTTGTCTTGCAAGTTAATTGTCGTCCACAATTAAGAATGCAATAAAGTTATAAATTGTCTTTGGCTAAACTTGAAAGTAAATAACAGGTTTCCAAGCAATTACCATGTTTACGACAACACGACTGAATTAAATTTGCTATCAAATTTGTCAATCTATACAGTTTAATATGTTGAAGTTTTGTGAAATATATTTTAAATTCTTTTAAAGATCTGTGAGTCTGTGCTAAAAAAATGTTATATCAAATCGATAAAACTTATATCAGAAAATAAGCATATTAGCTTCCTTGTTATTCATGTCGAATATTGCTTGCAATCTTTTTGCGATTGTTTGTTATTTATTATAGAATTCTACTATGAGTCTCTTCTAAAATTGCTGACTAAACTGCAATAAACTAAAAAATATAGGTATATTAAATGAGATGGGGAAGGCGAATCCTAATGCTCCAGGTCGTTGGCAGCTGGGATCGCCATAAGTAAATGCTTTGGAGTTTAAGGGTACACTTTAAAATTCTTCACTTTTTTCAATTATTCACATTTGAACTCGTTAGCCGTTAGGATAAAAAAGCTTTTACCAAAATTACATCGTATAAGACAAAAACTGTATGTATCTACTTGTTGCATCTCTAACTAATTCAATCCAAGAGATAGGCCACCGTACATTCCATAAGTACCTATTACTTTTATAAAAAAAGAAATCAAAAGCTTTTCCCTAACATCCCTCTCATCGTTAAGATACTTTGACGTCGACGATGTTTTGATTGATAAATACATTGCAATGTTTAATTATTTGAAGGGGTTATGTTTGAAAAGGAGAAGTGCGAGATGCGTCATAAAGATAACACACCCATAGAAAACACATCGTTAAACTTTTATTACCCTTTTCGATTACCATCACCTTTTTATGACTTGCCAAGTTGGGCTTTCAATGATTTTAACATTGCACTCTATTATTAATCATATTAATGTGATGCTTATATTTTTACTATCCATTATCTACAAACTAGTCATATGCGTAACAACATGAAATACTGAACATAGTTCTTGTATTGTCTCTTTATTTTTTCATTGTGAATTATTAATTAGCAAGTGTAACGCTAGAGAGTTCTCCATAATAGTTTTAAAAAAAGACATGTGAAGATAACCAATCCGTACTTTTCCACCTATAACCTAAATCCTTGGTGTATTTGAGAGGTGACCCTTGTCCAGCAGTGTGCTGTAAGATATTGTCGTATTTAGTTATAATCGCTAATTGTAATCACACAATCTATTGAAAATAAATCAATAATGTTTAATATTACTACTGTAAAAATGAAATCTAACATTGATGATTTTGCTTACAAAATCAAAAGGGACTTTTTGTAATTAAAGTTACAAGTACTCGTTAGGTGTAAAAGCATTGCTGCTTGTTTACCACTTCATTTGCAGTTGTTCGAAATGTACAAAAAAATCTCTTAACATTTGTTACATCAACACTACGAGTAGAGCCACTCATAACACTTTTTGCGGAAGCATAATAGTTTTATTTAAATTCTCAAACTATCTTGACAATCAGTGGGTTTGTTATAAACGAGACCGTTAAGGTGAAATAACACATCAAAATCGCCATTCACCTGCGCAGTCCCACGATCGCTCTTTATTTATAGATACGTAGGTACTCGTAGATCTCACAGATCGAGAGGCGCTTCGTATTTTGCATAACGCTATAAGTTGTGAAGCATATTTATTTATTCATGTACCTCACACACAGTGATAACGTGATTACTTAGAGACGCCAAAATCGTTTTAGGACTCCGTCCTCCTCCTCCGTTTTATGTCCTACTGGACCTAAAAAACAAAACCTGGTTTTTTAATTTTGGTTCTACAATAAAAACGGTAGGAAATACATACATAAAAACATATTAAAAAACATCTTAAAAAAAAGCAATAATAGAAATATTAGAAACCGTAAGAAATAATAGAATAATAAACATTATTAGAAACAGGAGTTGTATTAAAAATAATTGCGCCCCACAAAAAATTTATAAAACCGTTATACAATTTTCACACAATGTAACACGACAAAATAAAACGTAAAATTTAAAATGGATCGCCATAACCGGCGCTATTTAAGCACCGTACTGCAAATTATGAACATTGCGGGATGGTACGTAAGGTATACCTACTATGTGATACGTTAATAAAGAAAATAATGCCCAACCCAATATATAATAAAAGAAATAATTCTGTGTTAAATAGGTACATTCTTATAAATATATAGCTGAGGCTAGAATTATTAAAAGAAACCAAAGTCGTTGCAAAGCTGACAAACTAGTGTTACATTAAAATTAAGCTTTAAAAAGCGTAAGAAAAACACATAAACCTTTTGTTGTCCAATTGGATCAACTTCCTGTATGGACCAGTCGTCGGCGGCGGCGCGGCGGTGAGATCGCAGCGGGCACTTCCAAATCGGAGTTCTGATATTCTTTTTCTTTACGAATAAAAATAGAGCAAAAACTCGTCGCTGTTTTTTATACCCGATGACCTTGCAGCTGCGTGGATTACAGACTGTGATACACAGTTACTAAAAACCGGAGAGTGTGATGAATCGTAACCATTAAAGCGGACTATGGCGATTAACGATATAACAAACAATAATTAATTTTCGCGAAACGAGCACTTCCTAGACAGGCTAAATGTTCTTAACGACCGCTGAGTTATCATTACACTAAATATTAGAGCTTATGAGGATTTACTTTTACTTTTATTTAATAACGCACCGTTGGACGCGCGAACGCAAAGAAACAGAGTCGGCTATTCGGCATCAGTGAACGTTATTGTTTCTTATTTTTATTTTGCTCGATTATCAACAGCCTTCAAAATAAAACCGTTTCATCTCAAGTAAGACGATCGCTTGTTTATGGACAAAGTATGATTTATTTATTTACGAGTATTAAGGTCTGTCAGAGGTTACTATTACTTTACTAATATTATTTGATCCAAAAATTCTTAATAATGTTTCGATTTTGTAAACTTTGTTAGAAAACCTGTTTTTCGAATACATTCTTCGTAATAACGAATCTGTCTCCCAACCATATTTTATATGTGCGAAAGATAAACTTCAGTCGTTTTTAAGGTTCTATTCTTTTATTATTCTACTGGCTGACCCCGCGAACTTCGTACCGCATAAACATAAATAACTAAGGGGTGGACCACCCTCAACATTTAGGGGTATGAAAAATAGATGTTGCACAATTCTCAGGCCTACTAAATATGCACACAAAATTCCATAAGAATCGGTCGAGCCGTTTTAGAGGAGTTCAATCACGCAGTTCATCACAAGAATTTTATATTATACTATATTTTTACGATTTATAACATATTTTTTAAAAATACTATACAATCGTCGCTACACCGAGCTTGTTAAAATCTCATCTTACAACATTATGCAAATATGCATAATTCGTAATTGATTGATGAGGTTTTTTACTTGTTACTTATGTTTTGCAACCATGATAATTAAGTATACCTAATGTTGTAATAACTACATGAAAAAAATAAAACAGTGTTGGTAAAATTACGTTACTCATCCTTAATTTACGTTTAGATTTTTTATTTGGAAAATTTTTCGGTACTTACTCAATGACATATCACTATTACTAAATTGTACTCAATAGATTACTGAAAATACTCGTAACCGTCGGATAGACAAAAGAATTTTATTTTTCGCTTATTACACATTTTTACACAAGATGCTTTTTTATTTTTAACTTTTAAATAAGTTTGCTTGTTTGTGCTAATTATACTTTTATTTAACTATATAGTTTCATTTTATTACTAAAATTTACCAATACAATGGTTTCACAATTCTCACTAAGTTGTTCTCTCTCTTTTCTATTTTTTTTTCTCTTGTTATGAGAATTTCAGACTGATAGAGGTGCTCTACGACCGCCTTGAACTTTCACCTGTTATTTTTGTAGCATGTCACATACAAGTAAGTATACCTAATTATTATTTTGTTATAAAATGTTCTTACTAGTTGTTGTCATAACGACTTAGGTACTTAGAGTTAGACTATCAAGGATTTAAAAATCTTAGTTATTTAAATTTTCGGGAAGTATTTTTACTACCGTAGTACAGATTAGATAATGGTTACTACGTAACCGTAGTAAATAACGAACTCGGATTTATATTTTGCGGGACCATCATGAGTACATGAGACTTTTACTTTATCGTGCTGCATGTATAGTTTCGTTTTGGGATACCCTATAAGTATACAAGGGGTACCTTAGCTCAGTAGCTACCTACAGGGGTTTTTTAACAGATAATACAATGAAAACTCCAATATAATATTGATTTATAAATTACAGTCACTAATCATTCTGAAGTTGAATCCGAACGCTTTTATTCTACGTGTGTCAATTAAAACTCTACTTGTCGGTTTTCAAGAGTTACCTACTATGCGGGTGGCATTTGAAAATTATTGCAGATATATAACTCAGCCTTTATAGGACGTGCGGCCTGACCTACGATTTAACACTGGCAAATACACATCTATTTATTATTTATACCTGTTCCTTTTACTTTACGAAGACACGACTGTACAAATATGTTGTTAGTTGGCAGTCTTAAATATGTTCACATGTTGTGTATCGCTTTATAAATATATGAAAAAAGAGTCTTTTTTGTTAAAATAGCGTAAATTTCTAAAAATGTACGTTATTAATGGGAGACATGGTATATACATAACAGGTCCTGAGATTTTTCCTTATAATGATCGATTTAATGAAACAGAGTTAACCATTAAAGCGTGCCTTTAGAATAGCGGAAGTAGACATGTGTCTATTACGTACATTCATGCTTTCATCGACACCAAAATCCACATCAGCTATTGTGCATCACACAATCTTCTCCAATTATTTCGAACTCAGTGGTAAAATCGGACATTTCACGCCTCAGACAATGGGTCTTTGGGCTGTTGTCGATGCTCCCACTTCCCGCTAGAAAGTCGCTTATCAATTCAATTGTCTGAGCCACGCCCGCACTCGTCGCGGACCGAACTGCCCATCTCATTGTAACAGTAATCTTACTCATGATTATGACATCGATTCAGTTAGTTATATACCCGTAGTATTGATTCGTAAATTACTGATTGGGACACCAACTCTAATAGTTTCAGAATGAGTTGCTTATTTTCACGAAAAATAGCCTATTTTTAATAATGTTATGGGATAGTCCTGAAATTCCTCCATTTGATTCGTAAAAAAATTCGTAAAAAAATATGTACTACCTAGAACAATCAAATTTTGTTCTCACTCTGTCCAAGGTAGAACTCCCTTATTACGTTTTTACAGTTACAATACGATAATTAAAAAAAAATTAGAAACGACTTTTACTGGTATTTGCCACAAAAAAATATTCAAGGAATATATATTTTTCAAAGGAATGTATGTACCTATAGACAGGTGTTTCAGTCCCTACCTTTAAATTCCGTTTATCGCGATAGGAATGAAAATTACTTCTAGTTTCTTTGTAACTACAAGCAGCAACAGTTATGGCACTGCAATATTTATCAACTCAATCAAAAAGTAATAATATTTACGTTAAAATTAATTGATTAGTTAGTAATTAGTTTTTTTATAAACAAACCATCTCGTTAAAGTGACGGCGAGAACAATGCCAAATGGTACATATGAACATTGTACATAATAACAATCCGTTTCAATATACCCAAGGTCCAAAATCACCTCGAACCGAGTATTTGACAAGGTTATCTAAATGAAAACATGCAAACAACCTATGAATTATTTTTAACAATAATATTAATCTTAAAAGATTTAAATATTTGCCTGTCTTCGTATACTTATATATTAACTTTAACAAGACGCCTGCTTATGTCTAGTTCTGTTACGGTCAGTAGGCAGGTACAATTTTTTATAGGTACCTTAAAATTAAATTTTATCTCAAGCATATCAAAAGGTGTTATTTAAAAACTAAAATTTATAAAATTCACAGCGTTGAAGTCTTTTCTTTAGAAAAGTAGACTACATTGACTATATAAAACATGGGCGCAATTACTTCTTAGCTTACGACTAAAACTGTTTTTAAAATATCGAAAATAATCCAATTATTTCATA
>DWQK01003126.1:0-11989 GCA_018231225.1 Noctuana stator | reverse complement strand
CAAACACCCAGACCGGTAACAGAAATCTAAATTCATCATTTAAACTTCTACCCCGCCGGGGACCTTTCGAATGGTGAACTGGCGTGGTAACCACTACACCATACGCGTCGTCTTATATATCGTTTATACACGAATCATGATCTGATTACAAACGTATCATTAATTTTTTAAAGGGAATTCAACAATAATTATTTCGAACGTTGATACATGACTCAATTACAGGACACAAAAACGTTCGATTCAATTTTTATTAACAGTTTTAATAACGAGTACAAATAACTAGTTGCGTGTAGTATGGAAGGTGCCTTAACTCCCAACGTCCGGTGAATTATCGCGACGATGCGGTTAGGGTTGCCAGGTCTAAAAACCGAATAGCCGAATAGAGCAGCAAGTTTAAGTGAACATTACTTAAACTAAAAGTGCCAGGAACCCTTAATTGTTGAAGATATTTTTTTTAATACGACGAAAAACATAATACAATACCAGGCTACCGATGCATGTATATACGATGAAGCGCATGACTGGTCAGTAAAAGTC
This sequence comes from Noctuana stator, assembly GCA_018231225.1. Classification (NCBI taxonomy): domain Eukaryota; kingdom Metazoa; phylum Arthropoda; class Insecta; order Lepidoptera; family Hesperiidae; genus Noctuana; species Noctuana stator. Next base: position 11,452 of record DWQK01003126.1, on the reverse strand, counting down.
AAAATGGTCAAAAGCGTGACAAACTGTGTGCGGAAAACTTAAAAGTTTTCCCCCACAAACACCAAAAAAAATCTAACAATGTTCAGCTTTTATCCAGACACCTGGTAACCCTAATCGCAGTCGATCATGTCGTATAAGTACTTGTAACAGTAATTTAGAGGTGATTTTTCCTCGCCACATGCTCGCCCTCGCAGCCGCAGTGATACTTCGAACCGGCGATAATAATATTCGAGTCCTTCCATTAAATTGCTTCGACGTGTGCCTCATTTCGACGTCAATTTCGGTTCTGCAAAGCGAGCGCTTTAATTGTTGACCTTTAAGTTGCTGCCTTATCACCGTGCACCGCCTGGTTAACGGGACAGGGCATTTCTCGCTCTTAACCCAATTAAAGGCACATAAATTGATCAATTAATTAAATACAATTTGGAAATACCTCCGTACGCAATGCAATTTAAAAGTGGCAAAAGGTTTTTTCTTAAAATTTAATTTACATTAAATGTATAAGATATTAGAGTTGATGCTTCTTTATGAAGCTAAAGCGTGTGATTATATTCAAATCAAAGTTGGCATGATCGGTCGCGGGCGATATCACAGGCCTCTCGTAAATTCACAAGTCGCGTTGACGGTACGCCGCCCGGGGCACGTCGTGACCTGACTTTGTCTGCTTCACTTCGCATTATTTACGATTTTTATTATGCCGTAAAAATGCGCGAATTCTTACGGCCAGGGCACGCCTTGGTCGCGCGTGGATCCACGCGTCGATAGCCACTTCGTGAGCGCAGCGATATTGCATATAAATCTGCAATGTTGTACCGGCACTTCTTAAAGACAACTATTTTATGATGTACATTAAAAAAAAGACTTGTATCAGTGAAAACTTATCGAAACTATCTGAATAGCCAATTATGAAAATAACATTTCAGCGACAATCGTCGTTTACGTCGACGTGAGAATCCATGCTTGCATATTGCTCTCACTGTTGCCTGTCTACTTATGGTCGAGTCACATAACTTTTATCAATATGGTGTAACACAATCTCGAAATTTCATTATACGTACTATGTCACCACTAGAATTGTCACACTCCGCAATAATTTCTATTATGTACTTCAAAAATATCGCGGGTTATTGTTTTGTTGTCCTTTTAAGCATTTCACTTGATATAAAGTACGTTTAGAATTTAATTTACCAAACGAACAAAGCTTTTAACCCTGTCACAATTCATTGCGGCAAACATTCGCGCTCAGCTGGGTTGCATTTTCATTGTTTATTTAAGCTCCTATTGTTTTTAGTTTATAGAAAGGTGCGATCATTTAATTTTCATCGAAAAATAAAAGAAATAAAAAAGATATAAATGCATATAGACCGTGGTTCTATCGTTATAAAGGTAAAAACAAATCCGATGATTATGAAGTCGAAAGCGCGGACATAAAAATCTTCTCACCAAGTTCGGGAAAACGGTAAAACCTTTTCACGGATCGTCAATACAGCACGAAACGACGTATAGAGAACGTAACGATAGTTTGAATAGAGAACGCTGCTTGTTTACAATAGCTGCGGGTAGTTCGTGAGCCGCTCTCCATTTAGATGGGAAGAGAGTCGATACCGCGTGCGGCTGCGGCGGTCATATGAACAACCACTTTAAAAGTGTCTCCCCTTCCTCTTGAACTTCAGACGTCAAGGGGTGGTTTCGGGGTGTCGAGTTGAATGAGAGAGCTCTTATTTCTTTGGTCGTTTCGCTGCCGGAGCCTCTGTTATGGAACTTTATGAAATGAAGTGCGTTTTATACGCTCTCTGATGTTCGGTTTCGCGCTCTTACTTCCTAGGGTCTCCCGAAGGGCGGGTAATAATAACATAGAGAGAAGTGCCCTCGTTCATAATCTTTGAAACATAATTCCGCTAATAGTATTTTCTAAGCAAAAGCAAATTATTAAAAATACGATAATAGACGACCCTCTAAAGTTTTATTAGCAACATTCGAAATTTACCTACATTAAAAACCATTACCTAAATATTATCGTCCTGAAGTGTCAAGTCCAAACGGCAATTGTCATTTAATCGAAAAATATTTTTTTTTTATCTTAAATATGTAAACACCAGCGTGTAAACTACTTACACTGGTCAATAAAATAGGATAAAAGTTCTATTTGAAGTCTTACGTGCAAGTGTTACTAACTACTCTTGAGGACCGATAAAAAATTTTTACAATATAACTTGTCAAGTAACCTTTTGTGAAATTCAAAGAGAAATAACGCTCCATGTACAGGTATGGTACAAGTACCAGCTGAACAAATGACCGATAGTTTCACAAGTTATTTTCATGACTAAACAAAACTGTTACTCACCTCAAAACACATCGCGGGTCAACAGACTCAGTGCAATTTGTACATAAATTATGCGTGATTTAAGCAAAGTCCCATTAACTTTAACGATTGTATTCCTTTAATCTGCTCGGATGAAAAACGCCTTACAAAATCACGCTTAAATAAATCTCATGAGATGACCTATAAAACGTGCTGAGAGTAATCTCGTTAAAATCCTTTGCGGGTAGTTTTAAAACAAACGAGTGGGGAGATACGGGCACAAGGGAAAGCGAGGGGGAAGGGAGCAACGAAGGCGACCGTGACGCAACTGACGACACAGCGGTCGCATCTAATTAAATGGGATATTCTCATTTCGTCCGCGACAATTTTATGCTCAGATTTAAGACTTCGCACAGTAAAACGTAGAATTTACGATCAAGAACAGCCCTCGGCTGCGGATAATTATCTCGGTTGTACCTTTTAATGTTTTCTGGACGTGCGATCGCCTGTGATATTATATTATTTATACATTTATACCTATAGACATTTATTTGGATCTCTTTCCCGGTTCTGAGGACCGTCACCAATATAACATTCCACTTTCATCTTAAAATGGTGACATTGTTAACATAAAACATTAAATGATTTATATTATATTTATTACTGTTATTTGACAAGTAATAGACGTATTGAGATCAGAAGGAATGTTTTCCATAAAAAAGATTTCTAAGCAATACCTGAAAGCTTATTTCGATCCCCACAAGACTTTTAATAACATTTTTATTTGATTTGCAATGAATAAAAAAACAGTAGGTTAACAGAAGCTAAACGTCATATTTCATATAAAAGGGTTGGGTTTCGAAAGCTAATAACAGTTGACAGTTTTTCAGAGCGGTAATGGAACCTATTGCTTTAGTTATTTCCGAGATTACATACTACTTCATTCATTTCTAACTTCATATCAAGAATTAAAAAGCATGTAGGTTACAGTATCACAGCCACCATCCAATTAAGCGTCTCTATATCGAACGGATCGCGTTAAACCGTGTAAGTCCGCCCACGGCGCATAGCCCGCGCATAAAATATTTGTTTCCGAATCACTTACAGCTTGTATCGGACCCCTTTACTAATCGTTTTGCACACTATTACCTTAGATGCATGATAACGATTGCGAGCGGTAATTACTTGTCTACAAGTGCGAGTACCACCTACAACAATTCGTTTGACCAATCAGTGCTTTTATTTTATTTTAAGTTCTTTAAGCATAATATAAGTTTCGCAAAATCTATACAAATTCCACGCGCTTCACCAAAAAATATGAAAGAAGTTTAACAAGTTCCCAAATTAATTTTAATATTTTTTTCAATTAAGGCGCTTCGCAGCGGAACTTTTGCATTCTAAAAACTAGAAAACTAACAATAACGTGTGTGTTTGTGACGTAACGATTTCGTACACGAGCAGTACGAACCGAGTCAAGTAGGTATATTACGAGTACATACAGTTACGAATTACAAATGGAGTCTTGTCATTAACCATTTACGTTGACGATTCGTACCTACTTCCCGTCCAATTTAACTATCGTAAACCGAAATGAGAATAAAAGTAGAAACTGTGGTGAATTTCGAATTCGATTTAATTAATGAACGAAATGAGAGTTTATTGGCGGCTTCTGCAATTGAAATTTTAAAGGCGTTGGTCATAACGGAGTGCTGTTTTACGATAAATGATTGAATGAGAAGCGTTATTGGGACAAAGATATTTTCATCGAAAAATACTGCGAGAGTATAGTAAAACAGCCGGCCCAAACTCAATTTGCTTAAAGACTAAATAAGCCACATAATCCAAGTTTAAACCAGATCTCCTTCACTGCGAAAATAGTCTAAAAATCGAAACCATTCAAAGTCTACTTTACGATAATGGTATTTGGTCCAACGTTTTGTTCACCCAACACCCAGATCGAGCAACAGTAGGATTCCTGCGTAAGACATAATCACCCCTTTTGTTAGCCAGAACGAAATTCTATGCACGTTTAAATCCTATTGCAGCGTTTGTTTAAATAACACTACACCGTTTCAATGCTGAAATAATAGCAAATTATTGAACACTTGCCCATTTAGATCAAAGGATTGTGCTTGGCTTGTGTTTACGATAGGCCGTGGAGCTTACGATTTATAGAGCGTCGTGTCACCTGCCAGCCGCAACACTAGCTGCCTCGTAAGCGATAGAGAAAGTCTCAAGGGAATGCGCGAGCTCTCGTAAGAGGATTAAGGGCTGTATTGGTGTGCAATGGGGGCTTGGTGCGAAGTGGACAGTCGGAGACAACCGATACGACGGCCACCGTGACAGCGGTATTGTTTCAGGGCGATACAACGCCGCAGCTAATTTATACCGATAGCGGCATCTTGTTCTAGTCTATCCTGACTGAAACTACCAATAGCGTATTCCGCAAGACTTTCGAGACAATTCGCCAGTCTAGGCGTCGAGAAATATTTATTGGCTTAAAGTACAATTCCCTATTTTATAACGTATCCAAGCCATTGTTATAATTATTTACGAAAGATAAATTTATAACTTAAATACCGTTCAAACTTTCATATATTCTGCTTAAAAAAACTTACCGTCAAAACAAAATATTTGAATATTTTTTACGTATTACTCTTAAGTTGGTAGTAAGATCGCCATACCAGATATATAGTATCCTCAACACCCAATCGTCCCCAATTTAAACATAAGTACCAGGTAGGCCACTGGCGAACTATGATGGTGGATAACCCTTCAACGAAATATGCAAGTTCTCTCAAATAAATCTTAAGGTTTTTCAAATTTAAATTGTACGGGAACTGTGACGATATAATTTATATTCCCTTTTGTATTCAACGTACCCTGTCAAATAATAACTGTCATTACATCATATTCGGGGTGCGAAATAACGACGAAATCAAATTTCCCTTATATGAAAAACACGTCTCGTCAGAGTCATTTTATTAGTGCGGAGTTGTACGTACACGGGGACATCAAAAAAGGCGTAGTCGTATGGCACCGCATTGCTTACGTGTGGTGAATTTTTTTGGGCCCTCGAGTGATGTATGTAAACAAATTTGCCAAGTTCTGATTAGATCAAGAGTGAGCGAACGCGACATAAATAAAAAACTCAACTTCATAAAAAAAGGTATCTAACAATGGTAAGATCACTTTTGTGAGGCTATCAGTTCCTCGGTGGTTACGCTCGTCTGATCTTTTAGGAAAGTTCTTTTTTTCGTTTAGAACTCGAATTACAGAGTTACGCTCCCCGGCGTCTCGGTTTCGAAGACCTGACTTTGCAACTTAGTGTGCTTGTTTAGGAAATATCTTCAATCTATAAAGATAGATATAAGCATACTTGAGCCATTTATCGCACAAAATTCAGTTCCCTTATAAATGTTTAGCCCTCATGGGCACTCATGAAGAAATACCTCGTAATGGTCTGAAACTAGTCAGACGTTCTTGAAACGTACACGTGATTTAAGCCCGTACAAGTTATAACTTCCATCAAATGATAAAATTAACAAAAGCAGAGCCACTCGGCATCAATTAGTCTTAAATTGTAACCGACCAAAGGGCCTAATCGTAGCTAATAAAGCGTCAACTGCTCGTTACGTACATTTGACACATCGTTTGGTGGCTTCCAAAAGACAAAGGCAGAGGACAGCGCCGGATGCGTCAGCAATGTGCTATGGCATTATACGAGACACCCGACAAACACTGGCCAGCCGGTCAAAGGAGCAACTTCGTGCTAATTTGAACGTTTGACAGTTTGCTACCGCACAAGCGTGTTTCCCACCCTTCCCGCTCTATCAATATTTATTAGAGCCGCCTCTGGGGAGAATACTAGTCTGTCACTCTACCGAATAATTATACATGGACAGTTTTATTTAAAGCTTGTGTGCATACTGCCCAATTGATGTTATGTGTAAGTTACCTGCTACCGTGCTTACTTGAAGTTGGGCTTGGGCATTTCACGCCCAACCTCAAGTAAGAGAGAAGTCGTATCTGAGGTCGTATTTGCCACTAAGAGGATTGATATGGTATCCACCACACAACCCTAACTGAAGCACGAGATCTTGATGAAAGACTTGCTACATGATGGATTATGAGGACGTTGAAGGTACCTCCCCGAGCGTACTGTATCAAGTCTAGTAAAAGAAATTGCTAACTTTGAGATTGTTTCATTTATTCGGGGCTCAGCTTAGAAAAAAACAAGGAACAAAAAATAATACAACTTCAGAATATACTCAGTGCTCGAGCTTAGTTAAAATGCGAAAGCGCGGTTACATTTCAGATTTGGTACATTAAACTTTATACGAATGTTGCTAAATTGGACCGTTGGTTAGTTTGTTCTTTGCCAAGTTTTTTTCCTGTCCAGTCGTCGAGGACCGGGGAAATGGCTGTGGACTAGGTAATTGTGTTAAAACTTTCATCGGGAAGTGTGAAATTTTCTGAAAGCGGCGAGGCCAATGTAACCGCCGTACCTACAAGTTTAATTTGTTTTAAAATTGCGTGGAAAAGAGAGACGCAGATGTATATAAATAGCTGCGCGCAACTTGCAGAGGTGTAATGCGAAATTGAAGTTATTTTTACATTACATTTCTTCTTTCTTTCTTACATTACATCATAACATTACAATAATACACTCGTAATTGAATTGTCATCACATAAATACAGGCTACAAATAGAGCTACGAGTAGAATATTAAGTGTTTTAATATCACGTTTTAAATTACACGCGCCGCATTTGCTTGGACAATAAAATTTTTTAGATGGAGCCTTATTAAATATGGGTCACATCACATCACTTCGGTACGTCAGTCGTACAAGACATAACATGTATTCGTTGCTCAATTAAAAAGCGTGTTACATAATTCATTGGGTCATAAAGCATAATCTCCATTCAACGACAAGGACCCAAGTGTGATACCGCGCCCGAATACAAATGTATTCGATACTCATCGGGAGTCACGCGTCGTCACTGGGACAGGGGACAGCGTGGCGCCGAATCAGTGAAATAACTCAATATAGTTAAATAAAGACAATAGGTACATAAAGAGAGAACATACGAGAATAGGAAAAAGTACTTTAAAATACTCTATAGTACTTTAACTTACGTCTTATATCTGGTAAACGGAACTCACACATATAATTTACGGCATAAAATATTGCAAAGGGTCAAACTGTATGACCCACAAAGAATTCCACCCAGAATGCCCCGTTTTATAATATCATGTAAATAACGTAAGCTGCTAATAATTAACGGATCCCTCGATATTTCAATATGTTAAGAAGTCAATGTGAAAAATATTGGGACTTTATAATGTTGGTCAACGGACGTCTCGAAAAATCTTCTAACTAATGATACTTACGTATGAATTATTGATGAAGCATTTAATGCGGCGGCTTATTACAACGCTCGTTCGTTATGAAAACGAGCCGACAACATCCATTATCGCTGAATATAGAAGATGCGTTCAGTGAGATGGGGCTCGTCGCTCTGGGACGAAGTCCACACAAGTGGTCGAGTCATTAAAAGTGCACGGAAGCGTCAGGAAGCTGCGAGCGAAATAACAAAACTCGTGCTGTCGTAGTGCATGCTCAGGTTGCCCAGATCGTGACTCTCCTGACACGTCCGCCGGCGAAGCAAACGGAAGTTGTCATTACGAAAATATACCTATGCAAATTACCAGCTCATGGATGTATCCCTCAAAGCGTCCGTTTTTTGTTTCCCGTGATGCGCATTCACTCGTCATTTGCATCTGATTATTAATAGATGCTACAGCTGATCCCTGCAAACCTTTTGCCTGCAACGCTTTTTACCCTCTGCTAGGCATGGCTCTGTCCCCACAACCGGGGAAGGCTTGTAGCATCCTCCACCATTCTGCTCACTTAATATGTGTAATGTGTGTGTTCGAAACGGGTTACCGACGGCTTAACGTGTCTTCCGAAGCACAAAAGCAAAAAAAGCACAAAATTTGCAAGTGGTGGATTGAGATCGCTTGCTAATACACCATGACCCAGCCGAGCTTCAGCTAAAAATATGTAGAATTTCTACAGCATTCACTGATGCCTGAAAGAGTTCCTATTGTAATAAGAATTCACGTCATCGAAAGTATCAAATGGTTTTATTAATCCTTTTTGATCTTACAAAAGTAGGAAGTACGGTTATTAAAGTCGGAGCTTACAGTTCAAAATACCTAGACGTTTGAAATAGAAAACGAAGTCTTTCAAAATGGAAGTCCAAATTGGGATCACTTTCGGTATGCCTTTAAAGCATTCGACCAAACTTAAGCATCGACCATATTAACTTTCCGCTTTCGGTACAGCGGGCACAATCGTTAAGTCGACTAAAATAAATTTTGTGGGAAGCCTGTAGTTTCCTACTAGCGGTTATTTTTGTGATAGTCCGTGGGCAGTACAATGTAAGGTGTATATTAGTCTGTAGTCGGTAGGATGATAAAGTTATTGAAAGTGGTAATAAGATTAACGGCGTGTTCGGTGCGCGTAAATCACGATGCATTACGTGTGCGACGACAGGGGGCTCGTATCGCATTACAGTGGATTAATTGTAGCTGTGCCCGGGTAGTCGGGTAGAACTGCCGCGGCGACAACTGTTCCGGGGTGTGCGTTCGCGCACGTTGCACGCTGCTCTGCCGGTAATAGATGTGAATACCTCAATTAATAAAGTTGCTCTTTGACCATAAACGTAAACTATGAATATAGATAAATTATTGTTAAATGTATTGACATTTTATTTAGTTTTTAATAGTAACAACTGATAAAATCGGATGTTTCCGAAGGACATAATGACACATCCGATGGTACGCAAAAACACTTTAATGAGACTAGTTTAAAAAAAATTTTAAACGTATTAAATAACGTCTTATATTTTACTTTGAATTGGCATAACATAAATTTTGTAAATATACCTAACAAGTTTGCATCCTGCGAAATTTCTGAAGGCAACCAAAGGAGATTGCAAATATAAAAACATTATTGCGATACAAAGTATGCTTTTTACGGGCATTTAAGCCCGACGTTCACATTTAATTTCGGTTAAAACATCAAGCGGCGATGGTTACCGCGAATCGAGCGATAAGGCAGTTGAATTACAACCTTAGCTTTACCTTTGAGTAAATGGTATGCGTCATTATCGGGAAGTGTAACGAGCGTGCTCGGATCGCAACAAATCATCGCGAGCACCGGCGCGCCCTGTCGCTCACTGCCAAAATTAATTTCCCGTAAAATCGCTTAAGCGATCTATCTTTTCCGAGAAAAATAATATTCGACGCTGCGAGCCCAATAATAATTCCTTTTGTACGTGAAAGAAACTCTTAATCTGCAGCCCACAGACGTGGTTCGCCTGTTTATCTCGATACGGTCACGGAGGGCGGGCGGGAGTTGCTCATGTAACTACCGGATGCGTAATCGTAACGTCTTCGTCGATATAATGTTTTAATATTCGACACAGGCGCCATCTTAATGAGACCAGAGCCCTAGCAGTGGAAAATCAATTTGTTAATGATGTAAGCTAGCTTTATTTTAATTAAACCTAGTAAACAAATCCAATGCGGTGAAGAGGTTTGAAGTACAGTTGTAGGTGGTAGAACTTGTATGGTTCGACCGGGGAAGTACCACCGCTGCACCCATGTCTGCCGTGAAGCAAATGAATCAATTTATTTGTGATTCAATCAAGAGTGTTTTTAAATTTTTATCTATGATTTAACAAAACCTATCAAGCTGTTTAAAGACCAAAAGAATCATCCTTGCATGACCAGAATATTAGAAACAATCACATTTATTTCTAATACATATTAAATTACATCACCTTCATCCAATACAAACAGTACAAAAATCAATAAAACAAATATTCGTTCCCTTTCGATACTGTGTTTGAAGAAAATTGATGTAGCGCAAACTAATTATTAAGTTACCAAATAAGGAACAAAGCAAGCAGCGGTGAGCGGTCGACGCAGCCGAGCTATGAGCTGAGGCAGTTTTTACAAATGCCGTTTCATTAATAACGAAGGTTGAAGTGTGCAATTCACCATTTAGGGAGATATAAATGGTTCATCTAGTTTTTGTTAACCCTACAAATACTTGAAACTATGATATTGACATTAGCGATCAAAATTCCTTTGTTACGAATCTTATAAAAATGATTCTATTTATAGAATCATATAAAAAATACATTATTAAAATGAGTATGCTGTTTTAGAAATTCAATTTCATGTTGAACATGCGACGTTCAAAGTTAAGGACTAATGTTCAGGCGTAGTAACAGCAACGAGTTTAATAAGTATAGTATCACCATACTCGTATATATTTACTACCTCAAGTATTACTGCGGCTGATGACATTTATTGCTATAGGTTCCAAAGAATATTAGCCACTAGATGGCGTGCATACACTCATCTGCAACTTTTTCCATATTAAAAAACAGAAGTCCTTCATAATATAGCCTAGTAGGTTACGTATACGGTACTATAACTTAATTATTTAAAACAGTTTCAGCAGCGTCATGAACTTTGTTTGCGTATGAGAAGGCAATTTAGCCTCCCAAAGGTTGTTTAGATACTCTGGCCGCTTATTGGATGACACCGACTGTGGTGGGCTAACGACATTTCGTCCGCTCTATTCACCGCCTGATAGCATTATAGTTGGGGATACCGTCAGTAACAAGGCCATGCAAAATCTAATTTCTGGACACTAGGACCTGATTTAACTATACTCTGTTAATTAAATGTCTTTTTAACCATTTTAACGGATTGTTAACATATGTAAATATACTCAACGTACGTATTCAATGTGCTTGAGCCAAACGTTATCGTTAATTATTTCCATACGGGAATAGAAATAGTCAATTGGTACCGGTTGAGGTTACACAAATATGGATCCACGAAGACATTCTCCTAGTTATGGTCTGCTGCGATGAGGCGACAAAAACTTAACTATCGACTATTCTTGGGCTGAGACATGCCTGATATTAATTCTTGGTTGGATACAAGAATTTTACAATGCAAACATTTGCATGGTATTAAATATTTTAATGAAGTATAAAAAAGTGTTTTTCATAGTGTCAAGTTATAGTATCTTACCATGATTTTTGTCCACCAGCCATTAA
>DWQK01003125.1:0-11990 GCA_018231225.1 Noctuana stator | reverse complement strand
CTATCCTATCTTTCAAGTTGGATCAACCTGCACACGGTGTGCAAAATTTGGTTAAATCGATTAAGTAGTTTAGGAGTCCATCGCGGACAAACACTGTGACACGTAATTTATATATATTAAGATATACAGAAGAGAAGTTATATATATCTATCTGAGATGATTGAGAAGATGATGAGGATTAAGATGATCGCTTCAAATAGTTTCCCGCAGCAACCCTCCCCAATCGAAACACAAGTACTTGCTACAAGACTTGCTTCACGGTGGGTTAGGGACCGTCCGTCCGTAAACGTTTTATAGCAAGAGTAAAATTAGTTCGTTTTTTGGCCACACGCTAACTTTTTTTATTCATTTACGACATTGTGTAGGTACTACAAAATACACTTGATATAGGAATGGGGTGGGGTAGTCTTGATCATCACCATGTATAAAAAAAAAGTAAAAAGCCAAAAAAAATATCACGTGATTAATGGACAACCCCTTATGAGGGCAGCGATGGTACCTCCCCGGGCGAACCTTCTAAATTCTACCAATTACTATAATATAAAACATAAAACAATATAAAAGACACCAAGTAATCAAATTCCCGCTATAAAGGAGTATGTTAATCGAAATTCCCATAAAGCAGAAGTCATCTAGAAATGAGAAATTTAAATGCACGCGCGCGCTCTCGGAAATTGCATATTACGAACAGTGGTATCGACTATTGCGATGTTCTATCCATGAAATTGCTCTGCGGATGGTAATTAAGCTTTTTCTTATCAACAATTGCAATTTTAACTATGTTTTGAAATAGCTATAGACTGTGTAGTGTTTTGAAAATTACTTCCGTAAGTATTCTTACTTCCTTCTGTAAATAGTATTCTTTCTGTAAGAAAAAAAATAGTAATTGCGTACAAGAAAAAAACATTATTATGTTCTGAAGTTATATCTGTTCTATTTCAATAGGTATTTACTACTTAGTTAAGTTCTTAAACTTCACGGATTAAATAGATAAATAAAAAATAAAATATGAAACTCACTTCAAGTTAAAATGTTAGAAATAATTTCTCAGCACTTCTTTTAAACTCACGTAACCTTCTTCGTCAAAAGCCCTTTATACTTGAAAGGAACTCTGTGACAAAATAATGAAAGAATGTATCTCTTCACTGAAATGTACATATAAACTGTTACTTCTAGCGTAGTACAGTACAAGAGTATACAATAACACTACTTACAGTCCTCTTGAACAAACAAATTGTCTGATTGTAATCCTCTTATTTACACGGTCTTGATAAGTAAGTCCAGACACCGAGTGATGTGACTTTGTAATGAAGTCTTTTGCAATTCAGATTATTTTGTTAAGGCATAATATAATATGTTTTATTGACAAAATCTAACAAAACTACATGACTTGAGCATTACTGTTATAATCTTAAAACTATTGACAACTTTGAAAAAAAAGTTACAAAAACAGTGAAAATCCGACCGGTCACCATCCGACCTAAGGAACTCGAGTGGGTCCTCCTTGCACAAAGCCCTTTAAGGGCTCGTCCTATCTGTTTTAACTTACGAGTTTTCTTAAGCTTAAGCTTCCTAAGGTTGTTAATAAGACTAGACCAACCCCGAAATCTTACAGTCGCCTCTTATGACAAGCATATGACAAGCATCTTGGTTCTAATACGATAAGTATTTTTCCTAAGAAGCAAAGAAACTTTGTGTTGCCATTTTTCGCTTAGTTATTCCAAGTGAATATACGTACGGGTATAAATGGCTCTCTCGAGCGTAAGAATGAAATTATAACTGAAGTTTTAATGCTCCAGCGCGTTTATTTGAAATACTTCAAGAATAAAATGAGTATTACAACATTTGACTATAAATAATACTTATCTTACAAAGCAAATAGCTTTTAGAAATAGTTTTATTTTGTGGACAAAAAAAAAACACTCTTTATCGGCCAAGTCAACATAAAAACCACTTAATCAAATCTATTGTCAAGTGTCTATTTACTTTTAAAACCATGATTATCTTCCTTGAGTTTTTAGTAATCGTACTCAAATTGATTTAACAGAGCTGTTAACATACATGTTAGTTGAATAAAATAATTTATTATTATTATTAATATTTTGACTATTTGTGCAGAAACCGACGTACCTATAGTGATTATACCTATAGTTATGTTCATAAACAGTGGTGACTTATCCATGGCTTCCACTCCTCCAATCACTTTCCCAATTTAATATTTTCTATTGAAGTAGCAACGAGCATTGTAAAATGTTATTTACAGTACTCCCCGACAAGGTTAGAGCATTAATAATAGTACATTTGTTAAGATGTAACAACGTTGTATTCAAGACAGTGTTATTCTATGCGCCTGCGCAATTCGACTCGCGAAAAGTTCCGAATTTGAAGATTGTAATGTAACGAGTCCAAGCGCGTGTTGTGCATTTGAAATTTAAAAATAGAAAGAGGATAGAAAGGTCTTGTGGTCTTGTGAAAGGGTATGGTAAATGAATAGTTAACTTAGGTATTTTATTAATTTATTTATTTGTTTTAATATCTTTTGATACTAAAAAAAATGTGTAGTAGCTTTACTGTGTTTTAATAAACAAATAGTAAAACATATGTTACCGGTAACTGTTAAAGGCTATTGTCTAAAAATAATAACCTGACAAGTTTTATTTGAAAAAATCAATCATAGACTCATGATTTTAATCCTGGAAATTTAAAGCTAAAAAAAGTAGAAACTGTAATAATGTGATAATGTAAATAATAAATAAAATAAAAAGGTTTATTATGAGAATAACAAAATATCTCTGACGTTTCACATTAAAAAAACTCTACAGTTAGATAGTAATTGGAAATAATAACATCTCACTATTTCAGGTACAAAATATAGTGCATTAAACTGATAGAAAAAAAGTAATATCAAAATGTAAAGCTCAATTCAAAAGCTCATAAAAAACTGTGCTTTTCACTGACAAGTTACAGCATGGTTTAGAAAATTATTTGGTAAAATTCCACTGGAAACCTTCCATATCAGATGAATGTTATCATTATTAACAAGAATGTACCTACTTTGTCAACATAAGGCGACGCAGACATGACGTTAATTGATAGTAACTGCACTACTCTTGAAGCCTAATATGAGTCATTACACAATATTATAGTATTTCATATCAACCACTGATTTTCAGAAGTAATTTATGAAAAAAAAAATTTTCTTTGGAATTAAAAATAATTAAAATAAAATAGCACACCTTTTTAAATTAAATTTGTTTCAAAAAATATTTTGAATTAGTTTTCAAAGCAAAAGAAAATGTAAATCATTTCTTTCACTCAAAAAAAACCGCGACCTTTAATAATACAAATATTTATTTTAAAAAATATTGCCCATTTTATAGTATGTGAGTACCTAGTTACAAGAATTTATCTTTTTCATTTAAAAATAAATAGTAAACAATTGTGAGAATTGTTTTTACATCTATTAATTTTAATAGTTTAATAACATCATTTTTTTTTTTAGGAAAGCCAAGTAGAAACAAGTATGAAAATTATAAAAAAAATATAATAGAACTGTTTTGCATTACAACATAACAGATATTATGTGTCAGGTAAAACACGCAGCGTTCCAGTGAAGAAGCTGTCTATGGTTTTGTTACTTATCTTTGTAATACATACCTTTATTATCTGTGGTTCTACCTGTTTAGTTCTTCTTTGCCTCACCAGAGGCGCTGCTGTCCCTATAAAAGTTCAGTTGACAGCCATTTGAAGTCATAGTTTATGGTTTTGCGTTGTAACGGTCGTACTAGTGAAAAAAATTAGTTTTTTTTGTACAAGAATAATTCCATTTCTATACTTATAAAAAATTAATTGAGTTTACAAACTATCAACACAAATACAAATACACAATTCATAATTCATATTATAAATTATCTAGTCATATTAAACTAAACTAACTTTGTATGGTGTTTTATTTCCATACCAAAATAATGGAAACAAATTAAATTATGAAAAACATTCAAAATTATCATATTGAAACAACTTATAATTCATGAATATTTTAATCTTAACTAAGTGATCGTAACAGTGAGAGTTAGAATTACAAATGGCGCCTGTAGAAATATTCTAATGTATACGGTAACTGTACAACGCTTGAAAGGATTTTCCGCTTTTGTTTCGAGTAAAAACATTAGACTTCGTTATTATTTTTATAAATCCTTTGAAAAAAGCTAAAAAAATATATTATTATATTTTTCTACCATACCCAATCACATTACCTCAGATTTTTAAACAATGTTTTTTATCCAACCAAAACAACAAATTAATTACGTACCGTAATTTTATATGAGAACTGGTTACTTAGATTTCTACAAAATACAGAGTGAACTTTTCCGTAACGACGATACGAACTTAAACTGACCCAATGAGTGAAATAGTACTCCGAGCGTCTTCGCTTGAGGTGGACATTTGACATGAGGTGAAAATGACGTCACTCGGCATTCCGACGGAGGCGCCTATCCACACCATTCTCTATACATCCGCATACCCTCAGAAGGCAGTTAAACCAGCGCCAAAAAAGGTACATACTTAGCAATACTTTACATTAATTTAATACACCCTGCAATCTATGATGTTTAAATAAGTAGTTGCGATATAATTTTATTAGTTACATTTTACTTTATTTATACATATAAAAGTACAAATAACCACTCGGGCCTTTTTAAAAAACTTACCAGGAGAGAACCTGTGTAAAATGATTGTAATACCTGTAAAATGTTAATAACAATAACATATTTTTGGAGTAGATAGCACTCCAAAAATCTTCGTTTCTTTTAACACCAACCCTGCACCTCGTTACAGTCTCCTCTCAAACACGAGTAGACCTTAACCTATCCTGTAGAGCATATTCATAGCAAAGCTTGTATAGACAATGGAGATCGGTGGGTGCATAAGTATTCTTATAACCTAGATACTTCGCTCCAATCCTAACCCCAATAGCCCTAAGCTTTCCATTGATAAACGTCGCTTCCAGGCCGATAACTTGCAGGCGAGGGCTCAATGCGTCGTTAATTCAGATGGCTATAGATAGATGAATGGGTATCTTTACTATTCTCCCCGATAAAGTATTTTCTGTAGCAGTGAAATCAATATTTTCTGTATTTTACTTTTCATGCTGCGATCTCAACCAGGTTTTTTACATGTTTTTGTTCAATCTCTCCCAATATTGTCTGCAACACTTATGTCCCACTGTTGGGTACGGGTCTCTCCTCACAACCTGGGAAGATCTGGTACATACTCCACGCTGCTCCAATGCGGATTGGTAGAGTAAAGTTATTAAGTAACAAACATTAAAAAAAATACGAAATCTAAGATTGCAAGTAGTTGTTTTCACATCCTCTCTTAAGACGAAGGTTTAAAACATCTTAAATTAATCAATTGACGTCATTGTTTTCGAACACTAAAGCTAATATCTTATCACAGGTATAGCAACACGAAAAGGACTTAACAATGATCTTAACACAAACAAACTAGACTCGACAGAACGACTTTGATTCCTTTGAGTGATTTGTTTATGACAGTTTTGTATTATGACCTGACTTCAAAAAATTAAGGAACTCAATTCGACAAAATTTTTTTGTTAATACCTTATAATTCTCTACTGGGTGAACCCTTAGAGTATTTATTTACAATTCCCTTTTTTCTATAATGACTTTTATTTTCCTATTTGAATGATCCCTTTTTTTCTTTGAAGGCTGAAGTTCTGACAATGACATCCATGTAAATCTTAAACTTAAGTATATACGTAACAACTTTGATGTCGGTTTTATTCGTAACGCGGGTTAAAATTATTGTCACGGTCGCCAAATTGTTAAATTCCTAGTTAAATTTATTGTTCGTATGAACAATTATTATGTAACAGTTTATATTTTTTTTGTTATCTGCCGTATATATTTCAAGCACGGTGAAGTTAAAGATTCATTAAATACAAGTCAAGGAAATTATTCAATTGTTTTAAACATCAAATAAATAACATATCACAGCATTTTGTAATTTACTTACAAACATAAAAAAATGTTTGTCTGTTTAATATAAACTCTTATTATTTAATTGTTATATTGTTAACTTTACTAAAAAATACAATAAATAAAAAATTACTCTACATAAAATAATTGAGCCATACAACATAGGTGTACTTAGGGCATTTATTTGTGTCTTGGGTACTCAATGTACTTACTATGTACCTACGTATATTAATATTCAAGCAAATAAAAATATTTTGACTAGACAAAAAATATAAGTACGTATTATTAAATATAGACTATCAAAGTCAGTGAAATTAAATACCAGAACATTACACTTGCAAACTAGAATTTACTGCGTATCTATGCTCACTACTCAGAAAGTTTCGTGTAAACTCCCGCAGGAACTCGCAAATTCCTAAGACAGATCGCGGGTTGGAACTTTAGTTTCCTGCACTAGTTAGATGTTACCTCTAACCGGGTTCACTTAGTTAGTTCTGACGTAAGTAATTTCCTTGTTTATATGAGTCAATTTGTAATAATACGTCGGCGTCGGTTAAATAGTTTGTATATTAAATTACTCCTCGTAACATTTTATAGTTTACGAAAAACGTAATTCGTTTTCGAGTTTCTCCACACATCGACTAGCAGCGCACCTAGTGAGCACGGCAAGATTTAAAAGTAGTTTTTTGTTCATTTTCAAAGAGACATGTACTCGTATAAAAGAACTCTCGGCAATGTATAGCATAACAGTTAACTCGATTACGTTTTTCTAAACTCTCACTACTATCTATATTAAGACAGTTTTGAAAAACTAAGTCGCTTAAGTTTCTTGCTGTACATTGCTCATCACGTATAGAGAAATTTCAAATGTGAAAACGAGCAATAAATTCGAGATTCTTTTGGTTCTCGTCGTATTCAAAAGAAGCGCTATTTAGTTGATGTAGTCTTAATACTTTAAATCAAATTTTGCACAAAAACTCTCACTACGCTATGGTTTCAGGGAATTTATTATTATTTATTAGCAAATGTATTATTATTTATTATTTTTAAAAAGTTGTTTATAAATAAGAAAAAATAATTTTTTAGCCATTATCAGGCTTAACTATACTGCATAATTTGTTAATAACCATCAGACTTAAGCTATACTGCATAATTTGTTAATAACTTGTAATTTATACATTTGATTTTAAAGGAGTGCCGAGAGTTTTTTTCCGCCGGCTTGTTTCTCCCGGCCGCAGCCAAAAGGGTGCCTAAAGCCGATGTAACGAGTTATTTGACGTTCATCCAGTGTAAACATGTACCTTATATGATGAATAAAAAAATTTGAATTTGAATTAAATTCAGTAAAATTTGTTAGGAAAAAGTTATCTGAATTATGTAGAAACAACCATTTATTATTTACTACGACTTAATTGAATGTAAATATATTGAAGGTTTGCAATGCAAACATTTAAACAAATCGTCAGCCAAAAATATTGAGTAAATAAAGAATTTAGATAAATAAAAATTGTCGCTATGTCCATATTCTATCGTTTACACTACACACATATTCAAATATTGAACGTAGTTTACCGACCAGCATAATAAATGTACCGATGACCGATTGATACCAATATCTCACACATATATCGGTCATCGATAAAGTGACCCCACGGAGTCCTTTGTTATCGGTTTACTTCTTTAGTCATTGAGGTCAAACTGTAGATAGAACGGGTCTCCAGTCGATAACGTTGAACTAACAAACACCTCATAGGTGAGTTCATAAAATTTATCAATATTTTTAACCGACTTCAAAGAGAGGAGGTTCTCAATTCGACTGCTATTTTTTTCTTTATTTCTTTCCTCATAACTTTCGACTCTGTTAACGGATTTGGATGATTTTTTTTTTATTTGAAAGCTGATTATTCCCGTTTGGTTTCATTTTAATTTGGTCTAGTTCTCACAGTGTCATCCATAAGAGAACTGATGATGACTGCGAGGGATCCCAGGAGAGGTGAACAGAATGAGACCAGGTTTTTAGGTAACCTATCAATTTTAATGCGTTCCTCTCTGTGTCGTGTGACAATCTGTATAAAAAACAAGTTATATGATCTAAATTGTTATAACGTTATTTTAAATAAAAATAAAACTAAAAAAGAGGTCGGTTTGCCATAAAAACCTTATAAGTCTTAAATTTTAAGTATGTGCGCGTAAGTCGCTTTTTTTTTTTTTCGTAACACGAGTTATAATTATTGATGTCAAACATCTAACAAGCAGCTACTGTATCTCAGCATTGAAACAGCGTGGTGGATGCTCCATGCTTTTCCCAGTTGTGGGTAACCCATGCTTAAGATTGGGCCATAGAAATGGTTGGAGGCACATCTGACAGTCACCTTTAGTTACGAGATGACGTTTATCCGAACGCGTGTTGTAATTCTTATCGCTGCGTGAAATTAGATTAAAATACATAGGTGAGTTCTTATTAAACCACGTCCAATCAACCAGAAATGTATGTGATTGTCCTTAGCAATAGAGACCACCATAAAACACCATTCTAATTCCTTTAGTTATGATTATGACATATAACTACAGCTCATTGATAACGGGTAACATAACATCTATATGTTACGCCAATGCAATCTAATTGAAACTTTATTGCCGATTATTAAGACTGATATTTCAATGGTGTAACGAGAAAATACTCATAGGTAATTTCAGATGCTTCGTAAGTATAAGACTGTGATGTAAAATAAACTTTGGCATTGAATATTAAGGTCGATATTTCCATATCATTCATAACGCGAGAAACCGTCGACAGTTCTGGAAAATTTTACACGATCAATTTAACCTCAACCGTAAAAAGGCTATAAAAATCATGCTTAAACCACACTCTTTCAAGGCTGTTAATAAAATATGTTTTGGAGCCTATAGGGTTTGATACACGTCAATGTATGATCGTAAGGTACTGTGCAATCGTAAACTTTTGTGTACTGTGTACCTACAAATAAAAATCCACACTATGTGTGTCACGCGGTTTCACCCGCGTTAAGAATTGTGACGTAACGCTTGATAGCCTATAACCTTCCTCATTAATGTGGCTATCAGACACAAAAAGAATTTTTCAAATCCGACTTGTAGTTCCAGAGATTGGTGCGTTCAAACAAACTCTTCGGCTTTATATATTAGTATAGATTAGCTTCAAAAGCTTTGTATTAAAACATTGGAAGTTAAATTTGATATAGGTACCCATTTCCCGGTGTTTGACTGCCGATTTCCCGGTGTTTGATTGAGTAACATATGCAACCTTACATAATAATTAATTAATTAGGTATATAATAATATGTTACTCGAAAGACAATCGAATATACCTAGTAGGTACCTGTTAATATTAATATATTTATTAATTAAAAAATCAACAATGTTTGGTAAAAAGATAATAATTAGCTTTAGTTATTATCCCAAAAAGAAAGAATCCAATCCTTAAATTCCATTAACCATTGACCATAAACAATAAACGCCGCGTCAAAATCGGGAAGCTGACAAAAAGCGGTATTGTTTGCAAATATCCGTTGTCGTTGAAACGGGTATCGTTAAGCTGGAAACTAACTGACTGAGGTGAGTCACGCCGCACACTAGTTTCATTATGTTTTTAATTAATTAATACAGCAGAGAAGCAAGAGATTTTTCCCCTAATTGTTAAGGGTGGTCCACCCCTTAGTTTTATATGTTATATTAAACCGCGGGGCGCAGATAGTCTATACTAATACTATAAAGAGGAAAGATTTGATTGTTAATTTGTATTGAATAGGCTCCGAAACTACTGGACCGATTTTGAAAATTCTTTTCGTTTATGATAGCTACATTCATGAGGAAGGTCATAGACTACCAACCGACTACCATTACGTTACTATTCTTAACGCGGGTGAAACCGCGGGGCGCAGATAGTACCTATGTAATAAATAAAGAAAGGTCGCTTCCGATAGTCAGTTCCTAGCTTGAAATAAAGTGTTCGTTCGATTTTTGTAACCGGAGTGCTCTCAGAGAGCAGCGCGTGCGCCGACAGGTGGCAGCACAGGTGCAAGGAACCAATTTATGACTTACGTAACTTGTGGGTAGACGGTGGATATTATTTTTAGTTAAAGCGTCCATCCGTGCGATTAATTCACGTTACTATTCATATATATATTATATCAATAATTACTGCAATTATTATCTTAGTAGAAATGTTTTTGAACGCAAAATACGGTGTGTCAGAGATAATTTTTTTAAAGTAGTGGGTAGTTAATATATTGAAGGTCGAGAGTGAGGTAGATATTATCTTCATATTTATAAATTACCGCACAATCAGATCTTGAGTGATGTAAGCCCGAGTTTTATTCAGAAAGGCGTTGATTATGGTGTTTTGTCTTTATAAGACATCTTCGTCACCTTCCAGGAGACGTATAACCTTTTTTTTACAAATCATATCAGGGCCTATTTGATAGGCTTCCAGCATAAAAAATCTCTCTTAAAAAATCTTTAATAAAACAAGAACAAAAAAAACATTTTAAAAACAATTTTTTGTATTTATCCTACATAAGTACCTACTAATATTATAAACGCGAAAGTTTGTATGGGTGGATGTTTGTTACTGTTGCACGAAAAATACTAAATGGATTTTAATGAAACTTTACAATAACATAGCTTATAAATCAGAATAACACATAGGCTGCAATTTATAAAGATATTGTGCGAATTGCTCGAAATAATCCTGCGCAGACTAAGTCGCGGGCTCCAGCTAATTATTTATAAAAATATAACTTACGACGTACGTAGAGAAAGTCCTTAAACAACGGGTGGGTCTAGATAATCTAGCAAGGTCAGTGACACACCAGATGTGTGGCCATCTGCCGCCACGTTCCGCCGTCTCCGCCCTTATCTGGACGCTGCCTGGAATACGATTGGAGTAACCTTCTTTTTATGAAAGCCTGGTAGGTGCTAGTTGCTCCGACTAACTTTTAGTACCAGCTAAAATTATCCTATCGTACAATTAATTATAAACGCAAAAGTTTGTAAGTATGGATGGATGGATGTTTGTTACTCTTTCACGTAAAAACTACTGAATGGATTTTAATGCTACAATTTATAATGATATAGCGCAAATTTCTCGAAATACTAATACTGCGCAGACGAAGTTGTAGGCACCGCCTAGTATTATAAAACTCCTGATGGCGTGACGCGTTCGAACTCACGTTTACGTATTAAGCGGGTTAAATCACACGTTATCGATAATGAATGTGGCATTCTCTCCCAGTTGACCTTGAGTGATGGTGAAAATTAGTATTAAACTATAAAATATTCATATTAGTTGGACGACCTGCGTGGTGTAGTGGTTACCGCGCCAGTTCACCATTCCAAGGGTCCCGGGTTCGATTTCCGGCGAGGCGAAAATTTAAATGATAAATTTAAATTTTTGTTCCCTGTCTGGGTGTTTGTGTAATTGCGTTTGTGTGTGTCCGCGGCACCCGCGACACAGAGAATCCTAGTGTGGGGCTGTGAGTGTGAAGCGTTATTTAAATAACAAATAATTAAATAAATGTGTCGCGTGTCACAGTGAATAAGGCTCCAGAGCAAATAACGACAAAGTATGACGATTTACTCGTACATCCGTGTAGAGCAAACTTGAGTCACGCGACGCGTCATTTTATAATTATTATGATTCAGTGTGGATAATATGCGAACAAATAACTCTTTATGTAAATTTCATTGAGTCGTTATGAACACTTTCTCATCTATACTAATATATAAAGCTGAAGAGTTTGTTTGTTTGAACGCGCTAATCCCAGGAACCAATGGACTGATTTGAAAAATTCTTTTAGTGTAAGATAGTCCATTTATCGAGAAGGGCTATAGGCTATCAAGCGTTACGTTACAATTCTTAACTCGGATGAAACCGGGGGCCACAGCTAGTATAAAATATCTTGGCTATCGGGCTAGGCAGTGGTCCGACCGGCGACGATGAACGAGAAA
>DWQK01003124.1:0-11991 GCA_018231225.1 Noctuana stator | reverse complement strand
TTTAGAACCTGTTTTCAATATAAACAAAAAAAATGCTCGCAGCCACAAATGTCTTGGACCTTAAACCCTCAAATTAGCCACAATAGGAAACTTTCGAAGGTAGAGAAACTAACACGTTACGATTTCAATTCCCGGCGCAGAATTAAGCTGACCTACAAAAGTATATTCAACAGTATTCGAGTCACGTCGATCCCTTCGTAACGCTATTCGATTCGATTCAGGAGCGGTTTCAGCGGAATAATAAACGTCAACCGCAGAATCTGTAATGTTTGCCGATTGATAAATGAATTAGAATTTATTTTACGTAGATACCCGTTTTACCATGGAACTGACTGAGAGAAAAGATAACGGGACTACTATCCATACTAAAAGAGAGTAATGCCCTTACACTGTTTGAGTATGGAAACAAGCGTGGCAACGGACAGTATATGATTTCCTTCTCAAATAGGATTCGAACTCACGACCACGAATCCCGGTATTACCAGGACGCCCTACAAACTGCGCTATCGCAGCCCTTGTCGCTTCGCATCGCTTCCCATCGCTTCAAGATTTTGCAATTCAATCGTCAAAAGGTTAATTAATCGTTTGCAAAACTCTCATCTTTTCGGAGATTCACACTAAGAAATAACATTAACAAAGACACAGTAACAACAAAACGGAATGGACGTGAAAGTTTAAACTGCAAACATTGTTAAAACATCCTTAATAATTCTGTTTAAGTTGTACTTATTCGTAGATAAATCTCCAATAATAGCTATCGCCTTCAACCTTCATTGTAGAGACATTTCGATAGAATCTCATTATTCCGTTCCATTCGGAGGTAGAAAGCGACTCTATTCCATATCTATATTAACTTTCATTTTCATAATCGTAAATTAGAGAAAGGGAGAATTTATTGTTTCGAAGATTCGTGATTTGTCTATCTGGGAAACACCGAAATCGACATTACTCTGTAATAGTAACCACAGAACAGAGACACAACTGAGAATGGGGTTATACCAGCATCTATTAGACTTAGTATTTTCGAATTACTGACTTTAGTGACGTAATTAGACTTATAAAAGAAAGTATTAAAGCTGTCTAACGAAATATTCAGGTATTTGATCGCCAATCGAAACAGGGTAATTTAAAAATACTTAATATACTGGAAAATGGAAGATATCCATTATATAGATACAATATTGATAATCACACTCGAAGTGAAACAACTTTAATAAAATCCCAGACATTACGCAGCATTAACCTATAATTTTTTCTAGACGTTTTCACATTATATTATGTTAATAAAAACGTGATAATATAGATAAAGAATGTTTTAACACCACTAACACGAAGTCGGTAAAGTTATTTTATTAGTAAAATTCAAATAAAAAACATTAAGGTCATTTTATCCGTTAAAACCATCTTAACCTAAACAGCGGGCCTTGAAGCCAGCTGACACGTCTTCTATGGTTTCTATGTTTTATATAACCTTCGGCTCGCCTCGGTAGAGCTTATCTACTCAAATGTAAAGTGGACTTTAATAGGTTTATTCTCCTAATAACTTAAATATTTTCAACCGAATTTGTCTCTTTTAAGTCGACTGTATTTTTCGTTTTCATGTTTGCTACCTCATAACTTTCGAGTGGGTGCACTGATTTGAATGATTCTTTTTTTATTTGAAAGCTGATGGCTCCCGTTTGGTCTCGATTATTATTGGTCCAGTCCAATTAATAAGTCTAAATATTTAAAAAAATTATATATTAGTATCTACATACTACACGATACAAGACTACTTCCCTGTTTTTGTCTTTTAAGAACAATTAATTTAGGTACCAAAAATTGCCAAAAAGTCTGTCCTTAAGAGCCCGAATGAATTAAGACTTTTGTTCGGTCAAGAAATTTTTTTGGTTCTAGCAAGAAAATTTGTGAGAAAGTAAACCGCAACGTAACATACGTAGCATATTATCCAAGTTTCCGGAAGTAGGTCGCGCGGATGTCCCTTGGGTAACGCCGGAAAATTAACTAGGGCTGAGCCTGCACATTTGTTTTATATGAGCTCAGAAAGAGTAATGTCTGTGTTGGAAAGCTGTACGGAATACTGATAAAACCTAAATGGCTTTATCCTCTCTTGCCAAGAAGTTGTAACGCGTAAATAAGAATTTATAACTCCCGTAACGAAAAAAAACCTACTTTGAAATCGTCGCGCAAATAATTATAATTAACGCAAATTTAAGACTTTGTTATCATGTTGTTTTCTCATTGATACGAGTACCATTGTCAGAAATCATGCGTGGGATGAGAGGATCACACGGCATGTGGTGCATGCTGTGTGGTCCTTTCTTCATCAAAATCCGTTCACTCAATCGAAAGAAAATATGAGGTGAAAAACGTAAAAGAAAATACGATCGGATTGACAACCTCGATTTTTTTTTAAGTTAGTTGAAAAATGAGAAGTTAGTTGAATGCTGGACCCCTATCCCGTACTTACAACTCACAACTACACTCATGTTTTTGTTAAGCTTTCACGACTAAACTACTAAATCGATCATAATGAAATTTTGTATCCACATTGCTAGCGTTGGTAAGGCCGCCTTGTGTAGATGTAGAAAAATAAAACATTTTTAAAAAGCGGCTCGTCTTTGTTTCACATTTCGACAAGAACCACCCCGCCCCGCAACCGCGTGGTCGCGGCAGTCGTCCACCACTGCTCATAGGCGACGCGAATGCTTGCGCGCTCTTGCTCTTGGCCTATTATTAACACACAATGTATGTATCTTTCACGAAGAAAACAATACGGGCAAAGCAACGAACAACAGCTAGTTAATTATACAAGTATAGTAAAGTTAACCGGAGTAAATTGGAACAATCCAGTGAGCACGTAAATAATATCAGTCTTTAATAAACTAGGTTACGGGTACCGTCGGAAAAACAGCGTTGAAAAATAGGGTTCTGTTGAAACTAGGGTTGAACTTTTGCAATTGTTTGATATGAACCGTTAATAATGAGCGGAGAGTAAGAAAGGCTGTTCTTTGTTCTATCGTATAATAGGGTTGCCGCGATGCTGTTCAACCCTTGAAATTTGCATTAAGTGTTCAATTGCGGTTATTAAAGTGTACTGAAAATAAAATTATTATGTGATACCTATATCTAATACATTACTATTACTGGCTTTTCAATAGTTTTCTCGACTTGGAATAGCAATCAGTATCGTAACAAGCCGCAATTATCTACTATAACTTATTTAAAACATTTATTTGCACAATTAATGTTTACTTAACAATGTATTATGCAAAGGTTGTTATAAATTTTTTTTAGATCAAGTTACAATCATTAGTTTGTTATTTATGTACAAGATTCCCGTACAGATTTGTACGAGAATTCTAAGATCAAGATTCATCTTCGGAAAACACTCGAGAGTTTTAAATTGGTAGATGACCAAAACTAACAAAATCAACCATTGATATGCCAATGAAAGGCAATTACGACTCCATTACGAAACGATAGAACTGCAGTACTCTCTGACGTTGATTTTAGATGTCTATGGGTTTCAGAGACCACTGACTGATTTTCTACTTCAATTTTAAAATCAGTAGTGCCAACCCTACGAACATCATCTTTTACTGTGCCCCAGTAGTGATAATATAACTACTGAAGTTCTCTGAGATCAGCGTCTTGTAACTCAATTCTGCCGTAAAACCAATTCAAGATACATCTGCGAGACGAGTAACGAGATCTAACAAACACGCAACGACAAAGTACAACGTTACGAAAGCACTAATATATATAGAACTACAAGAGATTAGCGCGTTCAAACAAACAAACAGATAAACAAACTCTTCATCTTTATTTACTAACCCTTATTAAAAAATATGACACTTAACTTGTGATCATATTTTAATAGATAAGTTAATTAAAAATTAAAACTGACTTCATATTAAAAAATCTCATACAAAAATCATCGACGATCGATTCACAAACGACGGAGATATCTATGAACAGTATTAAAAAAATACAGCCAAACATAGATCCTAGAAGAATATAGAAACTTATTTTTAAAATTGGTAAAAAAAACAACTGTTCATTCCTTTGAGTAAGTTTTGGTAAACTATATTGATAAAATACCTTTCTTCGTATCGTTTCAGTTACTTATACGAGTAGTTTAAATTCCAGAATGTTTCAAACTTTCAGCCATTTCCCGTAGAAATGGAATTACCGCGAAACCTGTCTGCACCACGAAATTCAATTCAATTCAATATCTTTTCTCCGAGTTTGCGGGGTAGGGAATGAGATTGGTGCAGTTACGTTTCGATTAATGAGATTCAGAACATAGTATAATTACGAGTTAGATTGAATATGTATTTTATAGGATTTTTTTTAGATTTCGGAAAAGTTTTTCTCAGTAAGGGTATAAATTCAAATAGTTTCATTGTAAGATCAACAGTTAAAGTTATATATAAAATCAATCATTTAGCAGGTACATTGGTTGTAGGCGCTTTTTTTATTTTGCTATAGAAAAATACTTAAATCGCGACTAAAAAGTGTGTTGGACGCGATTAACCGTAGAAGAGTGAAAATTTAGGGTTAATGAAATACTTACGTATTTTTCGTGTAAATAAATATTTTTTTAAATAGAGTCACTGTTATCATTTAAGGGTATAAAACATAGCCTCTAATCTATTCCCAGACCTACCATGTACCTATACCTACAAAAAAATCACAAAAATCGGTCAAGCCAATTTAGAGTAGTTCGATCATAACCACTGTGACAAGAAATTTTTTATATATCTATAATAAATTTAGTATGAGTAAAAATGAAAATATTACTCTTTAATAAAGCCCTACTCTACCTAGAGGGCCTTACAACCTAAACTTATGGTTCAAAACAGCGAATAACCATAGACGTACGGGTTCAATTACCAGTTAACCGCTTACGGTTATTGTTTTATTACACGACAGATCTCATGCTCAGCTCTTATGACTTACGAAATAAGAGCAATATTTGCGTGTAGATGCTCTTCTTGTGACTGTTAGGGGCGCGTGGCGTGACGCCGGTCCCGGGTTCGACGGTCGGCTGGTCACGAGAGCTCGTTAATAGCAATTACGAATAATAATCATAGCTACAGGTGATTTTACACTGTTGTGGGCTTTGTAAACAGAATAACCAACTATTTCTGCATAGAACTTTACTGCATGTCTACTTCGAGAGACTTGAATAAAGTATTGGGTCTCGTTGACTGGATCTCGGATATCATCCGAAAGTCGTTTCATATGAAATGTATAAGAAAATTATTGTTCTTCATAAAAAAATTGTAAATTTTTCCTATGTTTTATTTATTTAATAATTTATTTAGGAACATCGATCTTAAAAATGAATCCTATATATTACCTATACTTATTACATTGCATATAGGAACTGCTTATTAATGATTCTGGGGTGGAGACAAATCCAAAATATCAATGATCATGAAAATCTGTCCAGCCGTACAAAGAGATCTTTTGTTGTTGTTGTAAAGATACCCACGAAATCCGGTATCACCTGCTGACCCAGAAATCAGTTTTGCACCCGGTGAGTTCAAAAATAACCGATAACCGCCAACTCATTCGGGTCAGTAGGAAACGTTACAGGTCTAGTTAAAATTAACCGAAGTGACATAATATATTATTTGAGACTTGATCTATTAACGTCATGCTGAACTGTCATGCTGAATAGGACATGGGAGGTTAGTTCGGAAACATCGATATATTAATTTGACGAATATCTATAGAAAAGTAACTGATTTAGGAAAGTTTGACTTCTGTTACTATTAACAATTACATTAGTCTATACTAAAGATACTAAACATAGAAAAACGTAGAAAGCTTTTAAAATTCTTCATTAAACTGACGATTCATTATTCTTACAAGAATAGCTCTTTAATTGCCAAATAACTCATCTATACACGAATCATTTGCATAATTCCAACACGTTATGCATGAGATAGAGCGTATCCAATTCAGATATTAACCTGTCAATCCGAATGTAGGCCTTACGTGTCTATATTTATATGTATTTAGCATACATTATAGTAACAAAATTAACCTTCAATAATTCATCTTAGTAAAGAATCAATCTGTAACGCGGGGTTCAATGATATATTTTATATCGGCTTCTGGTCTAACAATAGATTTAACGTATGAAATGGAGAGAGCTGTCTTCGACATTTTTCTAATTAATATACCTTTTATGACAAATCCTCCAAAAATTTATGTTTTAACTAGCTGGTGCCCGCGACTTCGTCTGCGCAGGATTAGTATTTGGAGCAATTCACACGATATCTTTATAAATTGTAGTGTGTTATTCTGATTCAGTAGTTTTTTACGTGAAAGAGTAACAAACACATCCATCCATCCATACTTACAAACTTTCGCGTTTATAGTATTAGTAAGATTTTAAGGCTTTTCAAGTCTTACCTTAGACTTACGGTTTCCTATAGTTCTTAGGATTTCCTCGTATACTTTCAGTTGTGGCCATTAAGCAGTGTTCAGTTTTCCTAGTTTGTCCGATTTCGACTTTAGGAGATTAACCCTTTCTTCGCCAACCTCCCAAGAAGATTCAAACTTTAAAAAAATACCTTGATCTTAGAAGCGTAGCATCATTCCCTCAGCAAACATCGTTTGCATAATTATGAACACGTTTTGCATACACCTCTGAGTGTTGTGTTAATTAACAAAAAAACACGGTAACGAGGCCACCTGTGTCCACACCACAGTCAAAGTTAACAAGGCAATTCGTAACTTTACCGACTTTTCGAGTTATAAATTTATAAAGCCAAGATTTACTCACAGTAATTAAAATTAGTAGTAAACTATGATGTTTTAATAGGTATAGATGCGTTATCCGCTCTCTTTTTTGACAACATAAAACGAGGGCAATTACCCGACTTTGAGTTAGTTACGTAGCAGTGCGCGTCAGGACTACACAATAATTATGTCATGTTGTCGTTACGAAATTAGCTTGTTAAAGTGGAATACAATACCGTCGTGTGAAAAGGAAAAACGTATGATTTGATGCGTAACATCGGCGCGGCGTCAATTTCTACCTACTAACAAATATTCGTGCCACTTTTTAATGCAAGGATGTTAGTGTATGACCTGTCTAGATATAGGTAATGTCATTGGTGTTACAGAATTTTCTCAATTTCTTTCTACCACCTCATTTAACTATCTGTCCTATGTGTTTTATCAACTTAGTTGTATCAGTTGCTTATCAATAGGCTGGCTGACATAACTTGTGTGTGTAGAAAGAATTTGATATCAGATTTTTCTTATCATGACAAACATTTCGAACCCGTTAGCATAACATCGAGTACCTTCAGTAATAATGGAATGCATTGTACAGTTATGAGCTTGGTCAGCCATATTGAGAGTCTCCTCTCAAATATGAGAACGATTTAGGCCATAGCACCAGTATCCATCTCTTCACTCCACTATCAGACCACCTCCAAGTATGCCGAATCAAGTTTCCAACGTCTCAAAATGGGTGAAATTAACTTGGCACGACTGTATTTTTTATGATATTTTATTACTAGAAAACCACTAGAATCCAAGCTGCCAAGCGAATCGTAATAGCGCATTATGATACCAACTCGTAACGGAGAAATTGTACGCACAGAGCGTGCAAGAAAGTGGGCCAATTAACATTCCCCGATAATTATATGCATTTTACACCTAATTCGAGACTTTTATGATACATATTACTACATATATTAGTAAAGAATAAGTAACAAACATGGTTGGACTCGTAGCCACTTCATTTTCAGAGGTCATTGTAGACCATATTCATGCTATATAGGTACTAGCGGTGCTACTAATCCGCAGTGGAGCAGCGTGGTGGAGTATGCTCTAGACCTTCCTCGGTTGTGGGGAGAGACCCGTGCCAAGCAGTGGGACATAAAAAAGGTTAAAGACAGCTGTGCCACGCGGTTTCATCCGCGGTAAGAATAGTAACATAATGCTTGATAGCCTATATATATTACACTAGCTGTGTCACGCGGTTTCCCCGCTTTAAGAAATATGACGTAACGCTTGCTACGCCTATAACCTTCCTAATGTAGCTATCAGACACAAAAAGAATTTTTCAAATCCGACTTATACTTCAAGAGATTAGCGCGTTCAAACAAACAAACATACAAACACAGAAACTCTTCAGCTTTATATATTAGTATAGATTTATTTTGTTGGCAACGTTGCGTCATTTAATGATTGAATGATTATTAATAAAAAATCCAACTCACAAAGTTAACTTTGTGTACCGTAGATCGCCTTGAACCTTGTCTGTGTATTTACTTAAGAAATCAGAATTCAAATGGCTCTTATACGGTTCATTATAATTGCAAATGTCAACACACATTTCTGGTAAATCAGGTAGGTATGTGTAAATACGTTGTATTCAAATGTGCTATGCGATAATATAGCTACGCAAAGAAACAATTATGTGGAAGGTTATCGAACTAGCCAAATTATACGGAATTCACGGAACCGCGGAGATGACAGACAAAACATGAGACTCGAATGGAATAATCGATACGATTTATCTATATAAAGGCACGTGTCAATTGACACAAGAAACAATAACACGATGAAACCATTTCTAATTTGGTCATAATTTCAATAGCTGATATTAAAGTTATGGCCGAAATAATGGTGATCTTTGTAATACGCTTTTGATTCATTCTTTCGTCGCATAATATGTGTTTCTGGCTTAAGAACTACACAATTATTTACGTGTATGTACCTATACTTCGTAAGGGAGTTTACTGCGCCCTGGGCAGAAGCAATCATGTTCGCACAGAGTAAATACAACTGCGTCTAACAAGCACAGAGTAAAAATGTTTTGTTTCTTTTTCAAAACAAAATGGTCACGACTCGGATCCTTATTACCTTGCGAAGGAAATGTATTGCGTAATCAGTTATACCGTGAATATGAATTTAAAAAAATGCTTTTTTTTACAACGATTTACATGCAACCGAACAGAGCCGAATAAAACTATCACTCCCTTGCCCAATACCCATGTCAAAGTAGCGTAACCCCTACAGTTAAATCATTATTTAAAAATAAAATCAGTCGCATTCGTAGGGTGACCACCCAGCGTGAAGCTTGCGCTCGCGTTGTGAGCATCACAAATAGAGAGGGCCAATTTCCAATTAAAATCTCCACAGGTGGCCGCCAGAGGGCAGCACCGAGAAATAGATTAAGCGGGTCGAAGAGACCGCCGCGTCCGCCTACGGGTTAAAACTTAGAGCTAATGATATCGTCAAATTAGAAATAATTATTATATTAACTACCTTCATATTTTGTAAGACGGAGACGTGGAAAATATGAAGCAGTAACCATTCAACACCTTATGTTGTCTTACTTCCCCAGCCCATCTACAGCCATCGAAACTTTTCCCTTTAAGCTGATAACATTTAGTGGCATTTACTGATTTTGAGGCGGTATGAATTTCGCCAGGTCTAGATGACCCAGTGATTGTATAAAACTTACGATAAATGAACGAATAAATTTCTCACAATTTAAATATATTTGTCACAATTCTCATTAACTCATTTCATCAGTATTTCCAAGGGACCGTGGTAATGTAAATGTGGCACGCACTTGGCCTATAACTTTCATTGGAAGGCTGCGACCCATTTCACAGTGACCGTATTTCCCTTCGATCCCCGACCTCCCCCGGCCAAGGTTTTGTTGCCACAGTTATTAAATGTCATTGTCTGCAGTTTCCCCGAGAGATTTGCTATTAATATTTTTGGATAGGTCGAAATGACACTTAAACATTACATTGACTGACATTTAGTATCTACCTATCTACCTATATATTATGTAGGTACTCGTATTTCACGGCAAAAACACAAAAATTACAAAATTACACGGCAATTACAAAAACTACAAACTAATAGAACTCAGTCAGCTTAAAGAATTATATAATTTTCTTATGGACACTATTTCCAGAACTGGACCAAATTGAAATGGGACCAAACGGGAAGCACCTGCTTTCAAATAAAGAAATAATCATCAAAATCCGTTTAACCTAGTCGAAGAACCTCCTTTTTTGAAGTCCATCTGACAAAAGGACATAATATTGTCAAATGAAATACACAGTGCGTGCAGACCTCGCGATTGTAGGACGTAATTATCGCAACAAACACGATTGAAACAAGAAAGTGCTGCCGATACCAAAGACAATGCTCGGAGGTTGCGAAACAAACAAACAAACAATACCAATTCCATTGTTTTCCGTACAAAGCCCACTTTTAGGTGTATCATGGATGGTTGCACTAACTTGCAAAAGCAACAATTTTTTCTTTTTTTTTATATTTCTTTTTTTATGATATGAAGTAGCAGACGGCAGACCACCTTGTTTTAAGTGGTCGCTGCCGCCAATGAACATCTACAACCATCCTCGTGTCCTGTCTGAGGTCGCATATAGTTGCGCTGCTACACCAGAGGGTGATGGTCGTCTCATGTAAGTGTGGCCGGTAACTGCACCTTCCCACCAAAACACAAATGAATTGCTACATTTGCGGCACGACAGACATGGGTGTAGCCGGTAGTACTTCCCCGGTTGAGCCATACAAGTTCTATCACCTAAACATCTACTATTTAGAATGAAAACTAAATTTCAAAAATAGCAATAGAATGAACTCTAGTAAAGTTTCTCCCGCACCCCCAAGATAAGAACTTACTTGACTGACTTGGTGATGGTAATATCTACCGGGCGAACTGAACAAGTTCTAGCGACTACAAAATTATGTCTTTACTACAGCTGCTCTTATATCAGCTGGTGAGAAAAATATTTAAAGCACCCAAATGGTGGGTTATTTCTGGAATAAATCAAAATGAAATACGGAGAATTAAACTTGATTGGTAGTCTTCATACCACTGACATTTAAGGCCATTTCTCAGTAAACGTTTTCCCGCTGTGTATCCTATAATCTCCCGTTTAGCTCGTAATCTCGTAATGAAACAGACATAAACATAATGCCAGCTCTCTAACCGCTAAGCCATTGCGACACACATGCACCAGCCCGCAGCATGGAGTGTTGTTGAGCGCTACGTCAACATAATTCGTTTAGACAACTCGGATCCAATAGGGCTGTCACTTTCCTTACTTAAGACTTCGGAATCGGGTCTAGTGAGAAATTTAAAATGGGTGACTAACAAAAGTATTACTTGCTGCTCGGCATCCTACGCACATCGGTACGCGACATGCTAGAATAAGGTCCTCCTTTCTCGCCCCGTCTGCCACGCTCGCGCGACTTTCTTTTTACTTCGTACTCGTATTTATATTTATTTCAATTCGTTATCAGTTATTTCAATTCTGTGATTTCCGTGATTCCCCCGTGCGCCGTAAGGTACTTAAAAGGGATCCAAAGTTTTTTCTTCACGTTTTAATATACAGATGACAGTCGAGCGTAGATTCACCAGATGTTGGTATTTTTCTTTCCTTTGTTACTTTTCTTACTATTCTACTAATACTATTAATTTAGTACTAGCGTAACCTCGCGACTTCGTTCTCGTTGACTTTGGAAAGGGGTCCTAAAAATAAAAAATTATAAAGGCAGATTAAGTTAGGTTAGGTTAGTAGTTTCGGAGCCTATTCAAGACAAACAAGCAAACAGTCAAATCTTTCCTCTTTATAATATTATTAGTGTATATTATCCAAATATTAACAACCCTAATGAAATGTGAAAGTAACGCGTGACGATCCTCTCCACCGCGTTACAAAGGGGTAATGAAGGGCTGGAGATTGCAACGACTAACCTCGAGTTCAGGTATTACCAAGAACTCCTCTTTCTGTGGCAATAATGCGATTGTGTGACGAAATTACCAAACGGTAAGAAATAAAAGGATGGATTAGTTCTTGGATGTTTTAGTGAGCTTATTATTAAACTCGCTGTGTCACGCGGTTTCACCCGCTTTAAGAATTGTGACGTAACGCTTGATAGCCTATAACCTTCCTCATTAATGTA
>DWQK01003123.1:0-11991 GCA_018231225.1 Noctuana stator | reverse complement strand
TCAAAGTCTGCATATTCAATGATATTTTAAATACATATTATGTAGTACATTAGTAAGTAAAGTATGTATACCTACCTAACCAACAACATATCGTACTGCTTTGATACGATACGATTTTCGTTAACTAAAAGGAAATTTAGAAGCCTTTTAAATTTTTCGTTCGTTAAATTTCTCCTGCGTCATCCAATTAGATAGGATCTAAACGAAAAAGATTCATTTTAAAATAAGAATAAAAATAGACCCGGAGATATCTTCGGGTCATTAATCAGACGTGTGGCGTCCATTCAAACACCGAAATACCGCTTCCTATAATAAATTAATACTTATAAGATAAACAAGACAAAAATGGGAATACGCTGCAACGCTTCTGAGAAATATTTCTAACAAAGTTTAACTCCAACGCTTCGAAAAGTCGACAAAAAGTTTTGTAAACAATGTGCAGTAGGTAATAGTCCAGTCAACGCCCGTGACTTTACGCTTGTATTTAAGGTTACGCATTTTTGTATAAAGGAAGTGGGCAATAAGGTTACTCTACCTGCTGGCTCCGCACCTGCATTCCACAAAAAATATACACATTAGGTTATTTTGAGGAGCAATACGCTGTCTACGAGCCAATGAACTGTGAATTATTACTCCGACGTCATGCCTTAAAAACTAACGGCATAGGCCGTTACTGTTTTAGAAGGATTTTAATAAGATTTATGTGCCCTAAAAATAGCCCTTTCAAGTATAGGATGCGTTAAGAACAAAACACAAAATCCTACCCGGTTAGTAATTCATTTCTTTTATTTCCCAAATTACGAGTATATGGTAAAATTATGAATTTATCAATAAAATGTACTTTACCGATCACAAAAAAATAATAAACAAAGTTATCTTTAGAAAAAAACTTAACAATTTTATTTGAAGTGGCCCATTCACGCTCTTCGGTTAGTGACATCGCTTTGCTCTCAGCAAAATTAACAAAAAAAAGAGGACGTGTATGCGGGACTGATATAAAATTCTAAATTTGAATCTCTCCCGCCTTTCTTAATAGGATGCCATGTCATTATGTCACGCAGCAGCTTTTTACATTTGGGGCAACGTTATATAATTAAAGAAACGTTTACAGCGACAAATGTTAAGTTGTTTTAATAAATTAGAAGTGCTTGCTTTACTCAGAAATAATGCTTTTCTTTTGGGTTTCCTGCTTTAGACGTAAATTGTTCAAATAATTGGATTATCAATAAGTAGCATCATACAGTCACCGTTAACACAGGTAAACAATAAACATCCCTACAATATAATAAATTCGAATTTGCATTAAAGCTGTAATTAACATCACAATGGTAATTAGTGCTACCTATTGACACTTGAGTAAGATTGTAAATTCGAAATAATTAGTAGAAAGACCCACGAAGATATAATCTTAATATTTTGTGACGGTATTTTAATAGGTATTTAGCAGACAGTCTTTGTAAAAGATTAAAAAATAAAACCTAAATATAGAATCTGGGTGGTTTCTACCGCCTACTAAGGTGGCATGATAACGGAGTGTATCGTTGATAAGATCTTGAGCTCTCTGCTCGGTGTGAGTAATTAAGATTATCTTGACCGAGTAAATGCTTATGTAGCAGTATTGGACGCGATGTACCCGGCCGATATCGCAATATGGCTCGTGACAGGCAATCTGCTGGAGAAAATTGGTTTTAAAAGATGTTATTGGTTATCTATCATCTCATCAATTTCTAGAGGTTTTGCAAATCATTTGATAGCTTTTTGAAAATTGTGCCAAAAAATTACACTTTGTAACATTAATTATAAAGTGTAATTGTAATTACACTTTATAATTAATATTTATTCATATTTACATGACTATACAATAATTGTTTTTAAACATGCTTTATTTGTTGGGCCTTAGACTGATAACAAGAATACTAATACTCAGAAAGCCGTCGAACAAAACCAAAATTCGGCAATTGAACCCAGCACGTCAACTCGATTGCTACTAATTTTATTAAAGTCTTAGCAAGTGAAAGATCAAAGGAATACCTTTATTGAATTCAAAGATTGCCACGCATAAAAATTAAAATGGAAAAACAAAACCAACATTAAACATTCATTGCATACGAGTAAATCGTCAAATATTACATACCTCTATACTCTTCTTTACAAAATATAATACTTATTAAGATATAGTGTAAAAAAATATATTGTCGAAAGTGTAGTGGAGCTACAACTCGTATTGTTACGGGGTTAGTGGGGTAAACGGGACAATGCGGTTGTGTTCGTCAGAGCTTGGCGGATCGATACCGCATCCAAGGCTTGTGCTAAACGGACAGGTTAAATAGCTGACCAATTAACATAATATTACTCCTTTCTTTGCTTTTCTTCTATCTATACCATAATACATTTCAAAGGAAACTTTATCATGTAGGTGTAGGTTCCTAAACTTATAGGTTATCGAAGCGTACATTAAGGTTGATCTATCTTAGGTTACGCGCTTTAATCACGCTCTAATTAACAATACCCTTCACTCAAGTGATTGATAGGAAATTTCTAGAAAATTTCTCTATATTTCAATTATTAAAATCATTTAACATTTGTAAGTAAAAAAAAAACCGGTATTTAAATTTTTGATTAAATTGAAACTGTAGTTAATATTCAGATTAGATACACTTAACTTTCAAGTAATTTCACTTAAATAACCATGACATGACACTTTAAACTCCTACTAAATGATAATAGGTACAATTAGGTATCACTTTAAGTAGATATTATAACTTTTGACCTGATCGATATTATGTCATTCGGTCCCGTTATTTATATTTTGTTTTATACTAAGTAATATAATTTGATCGTCCCTCCAGTTTTTATCAGTCTTACATAGATGACTATGATCCTTCAGCTAAGTAGATAAATAATAAATATGTTAAAAAGTGTTAATTCGTAATACTGATACATAGCATGACGTACAAACGTAAAGGTATGGTGTGAGTTTATGGTATCCGATCCCAGAGTAATAAACAATATCATACCAACACAAAATAGTCATTACTCACAGAACACATTACAGTAACCAATCTGTCGACCACGAAGAGAAATAAGTTAGATACACATACATCGACAAGATACAGGTAAAAATAATGTTACTTAAACGGTTAGACGGCCTTACATGTAGCTATGTAGGTACGAGTATATGGCCACTTTGAGTTAGCCGACCGAGCCTTTTACGGCAGCCAGAGGAATGTGGAGGAAAGGGCTGCCACTATTATTAAAAGAACTCAAAAACAATAAACATAAGAAGAATATTATTATAAAAACAATATTATATCATTTTTTATTATGTAGCTTACAGAAGCCTGCCCTAATTTTGTCAGCGTGAATTGTATTGGTTCCTTTTCATTATTCGTTTTTCAATTATCTTAAACTATTTTTAGCTGTACTAAATCCACGATAAGGCACATTTATGTGCTGCACTTTTTTAATCAACGCAATAGTTTTACGTGTTCTAGTCGTTTTATAACCAACAATATTTTTGTTTTAATAGTAAAAATAATAATTGCTTGACGATTGACGAGTAGTAGATCAACTACGAGCTTGTATGTTACGTGTGTGTTAGTGATTAGTAACGTAACATGCTGTAATAAATTAATAAATAGGTACCCTTATTTATAGCAGGTAATCATTTATGTATTAAAATCGTAAATCTATCATAACTATTACCATTAAAGTAGCGACACGTGTTGATGGCCGTTTGACGTTTAACCGCTAATGAAGTTTCATATAAATTAATTACTACGTTTAAAGGAGCAAATTGCTCTTCTTTATTGTCCGTAGGGACAAACATCAAAAACATTTGACGATAAATTTTTTCCACCCTTTCTCTTGTTTTCGTAATTTACTACCTTTTTCTGAGCAATTTTTTCTGTTTTTCGTCAACCCTAATCCAAAACCCAAATCCAGTTGGAAGATTCTCCGAACTCAAGGCACTAAGAACACAATTTTAAGTTAGTGTAAATATTTAAGCCGGTACAAGTTAACTTTCTTCTCCGTGCTGCAAAACCGCAATCTAATTGGAACCACCAAAACGGTAGTAAATTTAGCATACTTTTTATAGTGACTTTTACTCTATATCTAATGCAAATATTAATTATCAACATTTTCTGAATTAATTTAACCGTTTAAAATATATAAATCGTTTCTGTTAAGTTGAGGTTCTATATTGAGGTTAAGATTTTTTGCAGAATTTTAATAATTTTGGTTTTAAAATTATCTTTAACAAAATGCTATGTATATGTAATGCAATTAGCGGTAAACCAATACTATTAGCAAATCAATAAGTAAATAAACTTAAAGAATGAGAAATTGATGCATATCACGCGAGGTTTATAAAACATCTGCTGGAATAACTTTCTCTAAATATACTTTTTGGGACTCTCCGTAATTACGTTAAATTAAGAGATATTTTGTGGCACATATTGCATACTTACGTATACTATTGAAAACGTTTTGGAAGATTTCTGGGAAAGAACTAGGTAGGTCGTTATACAGCGATATTTAGAATAAGAATTTTACAAGTACAAATGGATTGATACCAAGAAACTTGTACTTACATTGTAGGTAATGTTACGATTATCAAATATTTTTGAAATTATTGAAATGCGTTGTTCTGCTTAAGATTATGGAGGAATACTTATAAGTCAATAATCGCAAATTGCACTACTTTTTATTTATATCTACTGGAGTCTAGCTATTATTAAACCTATCTCTGTTTACTAACAATATAACTTGTTCCCACATTCCTGTGCTGCAGTTAAAATATTTCCAACACATAGACATTTTGATGACTACAATGACTACCGTATTCTACTTCATGAGCTTTACCTACCTATTCAGTAATGAATGACAGTTACAGTTAGAAGAGGCAATCGAATTCCTTTGAATATCACTGTTATGATGACCAAGCCGATGACCATTGTTTTGCTGTTGATTTCATAACATGTTAGTAGTCATAGTTCTCATAAGAATCATTATAATGCATTTAGTTCTCGCTTTCAATGTTTATAGAATATTAAATAATAAAATGGAAATACGAAGTTTGATTCAAATCGGTTCAGTAATTTCAGTTTATTCCGAACATACATCGTGACACGAGATTTTTAATATACTTACCTATAAGATATGTATATGAAAAAAAATTATTCAATACCTACAAACTCTTCACCGTTCTATACAAATGACACGTAAGCAGGTAATGCGTACGTGAACAAGCAATAGGCATGCTACGGAGGTCAACTTGGTTAGTTTCTCGTCCCACACGCATCCAACTCATGTCACATGCAAAATATTGGGCATAGCAATATTAATAAGTCAATGTTATCAAGGCGGTTCATAAGTCATTGTTTTTTATAAATATACTGTGATTACTTTGAGAACAAAATATGCGATCAAGAATTTGAATAGGCAGGTCACTTAGTGATTGATGGTTAAGACTTAACCTAACTTTAACCAAAGCTACTAGAAGAGCTGCCTTTCTAAAAGTTCTATATCTTATTTAGTTACAAATTGTGTAATTGTTTTACGGATTTTAAAAATTAAATATAAAGAAAGAGCTATCTACGTAAGCTTAGCGAAATGGTCCGTGAAATAGACAAATAGGTATTGATTGCGTAGTAAAAACAAAGGCCTTAGCTAGCTTTAAAAGGATTATGTAATCCAATGCCGCCCATTAGCTGCATCCGTCTGATTGTGTTTCACAGTTAGCTTTGTGCGAATAATCTATAATAATCATATATGGAAATTGAGAATATACTTTACTACATCCCAGTGCTTTGATTTCATCATCATTTAGCTCGATCGTTTTCAATTAAATATATAGATTTTGGATCATTTGGATGAAAACCGTAGATTGAAGGTCAATCTTTGATGCTTGTATTTGGTGTTGCCATAACTAAAAACACTGGAATTCATTGAATTGATAAAAATAGGAGCCAAAATCAGTTGAGTGAAACTGATAAATTGTAAAACATTTCTAGCGATTACCCAATGATTGTAAAATAAATATTTGCACTATACCTACAGTAAGAGGTTAAGAAAACATTTGTAACTAAGTGCGTGTCAGAAACATTTATTTGCCGCTTTAAAATACATGGCCCATGTTACACCATAAGCAACATTACTCAATATTATAGGTTTTGTAGGTACAGTATAGAGTATTACAGGAATATTAGTCGAAGACATCTTAGAAAATTCTTTTTTTAAGATCTTACAATTATATCAGTGGCAGTCAATGTTTAATACAAAATACTCAACGTTACGCTAACTCATTAACAAATATAACATAAACTTTTAATTAATTAATACCTATCGTAATAAGTATTATTAACTTTTCAGAAATGTTATTGCCCTTAAAAGATAAATCTATGTGAATTGCTGGAAAATGTTCAAGTTTCCATAAAAAAATTATGTAGAAAATATCAAGGTGCAACAAATAAATATAGGCTTTAAGTTTAAGATATCATGGCAAACTTTGCTTTACCTGCCTGATACCGTACCGTACCGTACAAAAGTATTGATCGGCAGGTGCTTTGGGCATTTCCCAAGCTATGAAAATCACACAGTCGGATGTCGCTTAAAATAAGAATGTATCTACATAATACATACCTATCTATTAGAAGTTTTCGGTGGACTAATTCGAAGAATAAATTAATCTTGCGAAAAAAGACAAGAACTTCTCTGTCTTTGGTTGGTCTGTATAAGCCATGATACATGAAAGCAACGTACTAACCGTTGCTTTCAATTGTGGTATCTGCAAATTCACCCAACAAATTACAATAATTTTATATTCACCTACAACCTATTTCCTATCCCCGCAGTGCTACTGCTGATGAAGGCATAAAGTAAACAAACATTAATTATTTGATTACAATTGAAAGAATGTAATATCATGATAAATGTAAAAGTTTATATAGGTATTAACGTCACTTCACACACCACAGGGCGTTAACACCGCTCCACACTCCATAGTGAAGTGCGTACAGGAGTGAGGAGACAGAAAGAAAAGGGGGTGCTGTTGTTTTTGAAGTGTAATATGACATCTAATCAAGGGTATGTTGTCGGACGAAGGTACTATTTTTAATTGTATTTTCGTGCATAGTTCCTGTGTATCTCAATCGTGAAAAAAATATGTAAAATTATAATTAACAAATGGTATTACCAATATACTATATAACGCACATGCTAATAACTTTCAGAAAATGTATGCGCCACACCACAACTCAACCCGAGTCCAACCCTATGCCATTGTAGTCATGATTTATTACTGTCAATTAATAACGGTGTCGTGTATTCGTCACCTTACTACAATATCAATATCTAACGGTCTTCATCAACGCTTTACCATATTGATCTACGATACGCGGTTTCACTGCGTATTTGGGGACAGTGGATCATTCATTCACGCCTGTCAGCGCATTGTGGTCCACTTTGTTATATGAAGAATACTCCAAACATACAAA
This sequence comes from Noctuana stator, assembly GCA_018231225.1. Lineage (NCBI taxonomy): Eukaryota > Metazoa > Arthropoda > Insecta > Lepidoptera > Hesperiidae > Noctuana > Noctuana stator. The sequence goes on along the minus strand of DWQK01003123.1, from coordinate 4,492 downwards.
TATTAAATAGGACTTAAATATTGTTTATCGTAGTGTTCCATGTCATATTTTAATACTGAATTATCTATTATCATAGATCGTAGTACCCGCAACAGTGCTATAATAATGCCGTTTGATTTTAAAAATTATAATTTTAATCATTTTACTATTGCTAAATCTACCTAGCTGAATCTTATCTGCCTCATACATACCTAAAAACATACAGAAGAAAAAGAGTACAAGGATACAAAGGTATCTTCTGAAAATAGGTATGATAACTTTCAGTTGTTCAATCTCGAAGCACATGAATAAGGCAACACCTTAAAATTGCCTCCTATTGTAAGTTGAAAATCGTAAAAGGAAAATCAGGCTTAGCTATAAAAAACCAGTCATTCCCATATTAGTAGGTATAAGTAGAGAGACTGACCATCGTAGACGTTACCGTAAAAGGTCTACTAGCTTTGTAGGTCTGGGAAAATGTTCAAATATGTTCTGCATACAATAGACTATTTGGTCCGATCTACCTACTTTGAAAAACTGTGTTTTCTAGCTACACATGAGTGTTCTTTATAACGCTGTAAATCTCAGTGGAGACTTAATACGCATAATACCTAACATTGTTTGCAAGAAATGTATTAAAATTAAGGATGTTGTTGACAGAATAATATTATAATGCCAACATTCCGATCCAATTTCATAACCGAACGATCATTGATAATATACTTAATTACCGTATAATATAAGTTTTTAATCAAATGAAAAGCGAAATTCAATCGAAGCCATGGAGCATCTGCCCTTAAACTAACTAACTTACGAGTACATGTTTTGCTTACTTCCAAGATTTCGGTGTAAATAATTATTATGTATCTGTAGGACGACCGTATCTATGTCTTGCAATACTTCGAAGCCTTAAAACTACTGATACAATTCAATTCTTACCTCTTCGAATGCCCACGAATGCGGACGGCAAAGAGTAATTCAGCTGTGAAAAATAATGTTATAAAACAGAAACAATAACTGCATTTTTTTTTATTAATAACACGATATCTACGCTCATAACGGTTTAAAATACAACGGGCTGCAGGCAAGCACAATGAAATTTAATAACTTATCATTTATCTCTGAAGTGCCAATCATTTTACTGCGCATTAAGCAATTTGATACGTCGGTTCATAACTACACTCACATTCTGTGGGTATGCAGTTGCATCAAGAATTTCGTTACATATGAATCTATACAACACCTCAATGAACCAGTTTCTCGCTCGAAGGTCCAACGTCGAAATCCACGCAATTTCTTTATTTTACAAATATGGCGAAAACACGTTTTTTCTACTTTCATCATTATGCAACAGTCCGTGTTACCATATTATCCATATTACCATATTACCATTTGTACCGTGTGACCATATTATGTAAAACGATTTTGAGAGAGTTTTCAAGTCCATGGAATTGATAAGAAATTTAGTGTTCTTGTGGATTTTGTGTGAGGATGAGTTACTTTATTGCGTTAGTACCTGAGTGCTTTGAAAAGTAATAGTACCTATACTATTAATAATAACATTTCCGACCCCTTATTGGTAATCTATTACATTAATGTACCTAACAGTGTCCCTTATAACATACTTAGGCGCCTTTTCAACACACTATTGAAAAAAGGAAACTTCAGAACCCCTCATTGTAATGAACCTTGATCTTTGGACAAATGTCGCCTGATAGTCAAAGCAAAAATTCATCGCCTACCTACAGCCATATGGCAAGTGTGACGCAACACTAACGACACCACCAGACCTCATGTTATTGAGATTATTCTGCCATGCCATGACCTGTTTTATGTCAGGGAAGATAATTAACCAGATCATTGTTTAGCAAAACTTGTAGAGTTGAGTAGGTAGAAGTTATATTGACGCAGGTTGTTTTTAACATATGTTGGCGAAATCCATACTTTAGTCGTGTAAGGAACTCATAATTCCTCACTCAATACTTACATCGTATATGTAAGTTAAGTATATTGCTCCCATGTTACATGACGAAAACTGGTAACAGTTCGATTTCTTACCACCATATTTACTTATAGATACCCATTTACTTATAAGTAAATATAGTTATGTTACTTATATTATGTAGTAACTTGTAGATTAATCACAGTGACTTTCTCAGAACGACATAAGAAGGTCATCATAATTTATTACGATGCTTGCGAACAATTATCTATCAATAAGTAAACGTATGCATCAAGCTTTGCATAACAAATCGGCCATGTGTCAACTCCCACGACTACAGCTTTATAAATATGTTTTAATGTTCCCATCTTCTTATCAATGTATCCAAGGTGTTCATTGCTATAAATTCGTATAACATTTAAAAAATAATAATTCGAAAAAATAACCCTCCTAGCGGAATCGGGTAAAAAAGGGATAATTGAACCATTTTTATACTGGCTTGATTGGAGACGGTTGGAGAGACCTAACCAAACAGTATGTGATTTTAATCCAGAAATCTTTCCCTTTAGAAATCTTTCGAACTTTAAAGATTTCATGTAGCTAATGATATCGAGAACGTTAAATACATACTACAATCTACTTCTACATATAAGTAGTGTCAAATAAGTTGCAAACGAATGAAAAAGTGTTAAAACAGCTGCTGAAGTTCTACCTGCACATTAGCAATAGCAACGAAATCAGGTTACCACTAATGATGCTCACGGGTTTCCCTTTCAATACTGCAATGAATAGGTACATAACTGCATACTATAAAAGCTTATTTCTGTCGTAACTCTAACTGCGGTTTCGTGTAATGAACATAACTGTGACCCCAAACACTATGGGATGCAATAAACGTACCAAGATCTTGTGTAGCTGTATAGATATTCATGAACACAGGAACAATGGTTGTCTTAAAGAATAAAAGTATCCCGACAGCCTAACCTCTTAAACTAATATCTACACAAGAACTGACTTGCAACATGGCGGGATATGATGACGGGGAAGCACTGGGCAATGTATACCTACAAGTTCTATACAAACTAAAAGAGAATTTTGTTGTTGTATCTCATAACATATTACCATATAAAACTCTCGTCTAATCAGACTGCACGGGGCGTCTACTCGCGGTAATGTGAAGTGACACATTCCTCAATTGAGCCGTGACGCGCCGCGATCTCAAATTGGCGCCAATTTGTGTCTCCGGCTGACTCACGAGCATTCGCTCTGCTCGCTGCCTGTGTATGAACGGCATATAGAGGATGAATTTTACGAGTATGCTCACATTTTTCACTGAGTTTGAAATGCAACAAAGATCACTTCAAGATCAAACTGATTATTTCTTCATGCCAAGAGGTCGCTGTAGTTGATATCCTCATCAAAGCACAAGTATTTTACAAGTACTTACCTATTCCCAAAGTTTAATCTGGCGTAATAGATGTTCAAATATGATTTACTTTTATCACACCGTTTTTTCTGGACCACTTAATATTAATACTGCTTTATTATTGTGTAACTGGTGATGACCTGACTTGCTAAATCTGACTGTCAACCAAATAATTCAGCTCTTAATACGTTCGAGCTAGCATAATATTTCAACAATCATGCGGAACGGAACAAATAAACAGGCGCTACAATACACACGTTACATCGACCTTGCGTGCAAATAATTGGGATGACTAGTGACTGATAGACGCAACGAGCAGGTCCCGGACGCAGGAAGTATTTTCAGACGTGGTACAAATTAGGATTGTTCAGATAAGAAGCATACTTAAGGTCAGAAACATGGCTAACTAAATTGGATACATCGGCAGTCAACAGCCCCGGGTAGGTACATATTTCTGATGAATGGTCTGCTTACAACCCGTTTTATGTCCTACTGCTGGCCACAACCGGGAAAGGCCTGAACATAAGCTAACACGCTGCTCCAATGAGGATTGGTAGAGATAAGGGTTAGTTAGGTAGGTAGGCCAACAAGTGTCGGGTGTTGCCAAACCGGTAACATATCGATAACAGCCGGGACCGACAGCTTTCCGTAACCTCCAAAGCACAGAAGCGCGCATGAAACTTGCCATTAGTGGTCATCCATCCGAGGATCACCGCACCCAAGGTTTCTTAAATCTGTGATATCGCTTGCGATCTACACTATTAGCGGTGCTATGCGCGCTATAGCAAATTTAAGGGGGTATTTGACTAAAATTTCATCAGTAACCTACTTATAAGTGAATATAATATAATTACTAAATATAATTGTTGTATCAATAACCAATATCCATAATTTTTATAATGCTGTACCAGTCGTCCACCAGGCTGCAACATGTTTACAAGGAGTGAGATCGTAAAGTTTACGCAACGTTAAACCAGCTTCAGGTGCCATAAAATGTTGACATAACCACATAATTTAGATGTAATCGCAATTAATGCATGGCAAAGGGCTTGTTTAAAGACTTTTTATTGTCCTCTATAAATATCCTTTGTTTATGGTTCTGCACTTAGATTGAGTTAAAGCTTTGAAAACAACAATTAAATCCG
>DWQK01003122.1:0-11992 GCA_018231225.1 Noctuana stator | reverse complement strand
CTTATAATTCCCATAGTTTTATCAACCACTGGTGTCATTCCAACAACATTAATAGGTAATAGGTAATTTAAAAACATTAAATAGTAACTCCCATACATCACAAACATGACGAAAAACATCTATATTAAATACCTGTAGGATAGTTCGCAAGCTTCTTAACATAACATAATTTATCACTCTTCACAATTGGCTAAGGCCCGTGTAAGAGATATGATCCTAAATAATAATAACGCTTTACACTCATAGTCACACACTAGGATTCCCTGTCTCGTGGGTGACATGAATAAATACACAGACATCCAGACCGAGTAGAGAAATCCAAATTCAACACTACAATTTCTGCCCCGCCATGGATCGAATCCGGAATCCTTCGAATGGCATGGTAACCTCTACACCACGCGGGTCGTCAAAATAGGTATTTTTGATAGGCAGTGAATACAACTAAGTAAAAAAGATAAAGAGAACCAAAAAGGCTAATATGAAAAGCTCATCCTAACGAAGTGAATGGAAATCAATAAGCACATAACGCATTGCACAACGAGAAAATTTGCATAATTGCAGTCAGCTGTGAACCACTCCTCCGTCTTGCCATCCGATATGGCGCGACTGTCATCCAAATTTAATTAATTGAAACAAACATATAATTAGATGCAGTCGAAGGCGGGGTCCCACCAGCGACGGAGCCAGTAATGGAATATTGTGCAGCTATAACGCAATGTTATGTAGGGTAATGTTGTATGTGTTCGTATTGTTAAAATGAAGTCATGTTTACAAGTTTTATAACGATATTCGAGGGAATATTATGTTAGCAATAACTAAGTACTAGGTATTAATATTAATTATTGAAACAAATGTTTTGCAAAGATTATATTATTTATCATTGGTTTGTCGTGTAGGTATCTATAAGATTACAGAATTCTAACATGTTAGTGGATTACTAGAATTGTTGAAATCATACATCGAAATGCAGGTGACAGACTATTACAACATATTGTATCTACAAGTCAATTAGGTACGAGATAATTGTAATATCATACTCAAGGACCCTGAAAAGTAAAAACCATTTATGTCAAACTTATGTCTACTGTTTATGTAATTTTATTCTACTTACCAAATAAATAAATTTAATTTAATTAGGTATTATTCACGTTACGAAAAAACTGACTTCAAAGTTGCACCGCAGATACTTATGAAGTAACAAAATACAGTGGAATTGAGAACCTCCTCTTTTTTTTAAGTCGGTTAAAAATGTGCTACCTATCTACCTATCAAACAGTTCATATAAGAACTGAGGTGTCTAAATTACGTCATTATTCTCCATAACGTCAGCAAAGATCAAAACAGCCTTCTCACGACAAATCGCCGCCAGTCGAGACGATTACTGCAAAAAATTTGCTCCGGTAGATCACAAAAACGATTTTATTGCAACTAACAACCCTGATGTTATCGCATGTATTACTTTCATCCCTTATCTGAAACCGCGCCCTCATAATTGGCTTAGGCTTGGCTTACATGCTGCAGTTTGAATATGATATTTTATGTGGATTGTATTATAATATTATGCATGCAGGACGTATAGGTATTGAATTAAAATTACGTTACTACTATATCTATGTGGTATACATACTATACATAGATGCATATGAAAATAAATATTTATATTGAATAAAATCTGTAATATTAAAAACAATTGGGATAGTTAATATATAAGTTACATTATATAAAAATATAAAAATACACTATTTGAGGAGACTATTTCGGTCTTCTTTAGTATCAATGCATCCTCAGACAGGACTTCTTTCCTATTTGAAGTTGAAGTTGGTTCAACATCTGGTAACTGCCGCCCCCTGTACCTACTCTATTACCCATAGTTCTAATTTTTTAATGTTTGTTTGTATGTAGGTGCCTACTCTAAAAAAATTTAATAATCGAATGCCAAAATAAGACCGATCACTATGTAAGCTGAACTTTACATTTTTTCCTAAGTAGTGTTACAGATAATCATGTCACACGTTTTTTATTTCAAACCACACAGGACAAAATGGCGTTACCATCAGATTACCACAGCCTTGTGGTAGGATTATTACTTAATTTTTTCATCGTCGCCTACCTGTCAGGAACCCCGAGATTCTTGAAGGGATAGGCCAAATATTCTGATATACTTGTCAAAAATCTAACGTAAATTGACCTCTCGATCGATATCCAAAACTGTGCACAAAGGATCTGGTTAAAATGGTAAATATATTCACAAATTAATAAGGCAAGCAAGCTTCTTAACCAGTGAATACTTTGTTTATTATACCTATTAGAGATTTGTCGAAACATTTTAAAGAAGTGTGTGAGGATTAACTGATGAATTTATTTCTTGTTTGAACGAGTAGTCAAATGTTTGATGAGTCAGTTGAGGAAGAATGTTTGATTAAGATAAGTTTGAGAAGATTCTAATAGTTTGGACTTTTTAAGAAAATTTTATGCATAGTATAAACATAACAGTTTTGTCAAATAGTTGTCAGACGACGAATGCAGGGGGAGCGACGAGTGCATTGACCTTTTCTCCGTTCCTACGAGAAATTAAAAAATTTCAACCAATGTTAAACCCATTGTGCATTGGTACAATATGAAAAAATTCAAGTCATAACCAGTTACGAATTCGCACTCCCTTCAGATTTAAGGTAACATAACATCAAGGTCAGCTAGGATTTATAGGTATAGTATTTACCTACTAGCTGACCTGGAAAACGTTGTTCTGCCATATATAAAAAAAATTAAAATCGTTATTAAAAACGAGGGTTTCAAATATTTTTACATGTCAAATCTTAAAAGAATATTAAAAAAAAATTCCAAAAGATTTCATTACTTTTTTGGTATAGGTATAATTTTTTTTTACATTCACACTCAAACATACTGAATATACCTACACACAAAATTTCATAATATTCGGTCAAGCCGTTACGAAGGAATTTCGCAACAAACACTGTGACAAGAGAATTTTATATTTATTTATTTAATTTATTTATTTAGCTTTACCAACAGTTTAACATGGCAACAGTATTAACACTAGCAAATGAATTATGGTACATGAAAAACCAATAACGGGTACACTATAGGAATGTATCAGAAGTATATCACTATATACTAATATATATGCTGTATCTACAGCATTTACATTAGAATATAGTGATATACCAGTAGCAAAGACCTAGAAGACCTTGTAAAGAAGATGACAATGTAGAAGTCTTATACCATTTACATCCTGAATTATGGCCGAGATAACAGTTTTACGGTCACCCTTGCGTCGAGTCACGCCATCCATCACGGGTATTTTATTGACCTTTTAGACCACCAAGAAACAGTAGGTGAAAGTAATGGACCTATAAAATTATTGAAGTTTAAAACAGGCTTATTTACAACTTACTTTGCTTTGCAAAGGCCGAGAAAATATTAACCTGTTAAAAGGAAAATAATTTCTTAGTAACGGAATTGTATAACCTACCTACATTCGTTGATTCATCATGAGTACATCACTATCCCTATGCTGAGAATGAGTCTCCTCTCAAATTTGAGAAGGCTTTAAGCCATAGCCCACTGCGGCCAACTGCGGGTTCCATTTCCAAGACATTCTCTCATACTAAGAGACGTGATATTCTTTAAAAATGGCACTAAAGACATCTCCTTCAAAGCCAGCTAGCCTCTGGCAACCCTTTCTGTTCCTATATTAGTCACATAAGGTAAAAAAAACTTCGTTGTTGATGAATTAATAATGAAATATAGGCACTACCTACACCACACCTAAATAACATCAGATTTTAATGGCGACCAAACAAAACTTTACACAAGTTTTTAAAGCAGCGAATCGACGACAAATCTCAATTTTCCGTTTCGCTCGTAAACTCACGAAGCGTATAAAAACGCGATAAAATTCAATTGACACCCGTAAAACTTGATAATGTACGTACGTACGAGACTGTTTCTGAAAAAATTCCATGCGCTCAAAGTATTTTATTGAAGAAATTGAGGTACTTTTAATAATAATATAATTTCAATCTTCATACAGATACAGAACTTTTAATTTTTCATCAACTGTAAGTATTTTTCTATGAACTAAAATATAGCAATGTCGAAGTAAACACTACCTACCTATTTTATAAAGAACCTGAATGATTTGTGAATGAATGAACATCGAACATGCATGAGTAGATGAGATTATTTGAGACGACTTCATAGTCAAGTCAAATTATACTTATTTCACTGAGCATAACATTAACCCACTATGCAGTCCTCGTTAAGTAATTTTACTAGCAAATCTTAGGAGATGGTAGTTTGAACTCCTATAAAACTGGTGGAACATAAAACACCATTACACTGATGATCGTTTCTTATTTAAAGCTTGAGCTTACTTTAAATTTGTTCTTCTGTTTAAAGTTATTTCAAGTTACAACAAATAATTTACTCGTATTATCGAGCAGGATTTTTAAAGAAGATCATTAACAAACGTTAAGTCGAGAACTAATTTAAAAATTAATTCAATGTAATGTATTTAAAGTAAACACTAAATCTTCAAATTATTCAATAACTCAGCACCAGAAATGTGAACAAAGAACGTGAAACATATCTCAACGAAGGCAGCTCAATCGTTGGACGGAGTGCGTTATTTATTAGTATAGATTATCGCAACAAATCACAACCGATTGCCGTTCCGAAATCATTTGGTGTAACTTGAGAACGCCCCTTATATTCGATGATTGGACAAATAAATATATTTCCCGTATCCTGTTTATCGGGTCGGGGTGTTAATAAAAATGTAGGGGATACGAGGGAGATATTGACAAGTTGAATGAATAACGGAATTTTGACAATGCACAATTTATATACAGACTGTTAATTTTTTGTGTATATATTATTTAATAATTTTTTATTGTTCTAATTTAGATTTTTTTACTATTTTATATTTAATAATAAAACAAAATGGTAGAAAGACTACTAACTCTGATTTGCAATAGATATCTATACCTTTGAACATTATTTTTAATGATAAAAACACTACTTTATCTTTGCTGCAGATATTAACATTATATAGGTAAAGCAATATATTATATCACTGTAAGAAGGCATTACATATGTATAGTTAAGTGGTAAATATGACAGTTGAATAAATGACTATACTGAAGGGCATTTATTACTGGTAATAAAAGTATTACATGGCATTATTTTATAATAATTTTTAACGTAAATTCATGCTTTATTGATTTGTGTACATATTTATAGGTAAAAAATTAAATTTAAAAATCAATTATTTTCTAATAGAAAAAAAACTTTCTACAAGAAAAAAAATTCCTCTTCCTCGTTTCCTTACATTCCCCAAACTCCTCTCTCGGTGTGAATGGGCTCGTGGTCCGGGTGGCCGGCGTCCGTCGTCCTATCGTTCCTAATAAATTAGAAGCAGCTAATACAAGCCATGCCCTTACAGAAGACTGGTCGTGTCAACTCGCCACTAATGTAGTACCCCGATAACACCTTCAAAACCACTCATGTACATCCCACTAATTAACGCTGACCCATTACAATCCACCAACACATCTTAATACTGAGCTACAAGATTGAGTATTAAAGATGGTAGGGTCCAAGTGAATTTGGTCGAATGAAAAGGATATTCGTTGTATTGAGAAGCGTGGAAATGTTGCCTCTTTTATATCGTTAGTTTAGGATTCCATGTCACGTGGTTCGTTTGTGTAATGTAAATTCCCCTTGCTTTATTGTTGACGACGAGTCAGTAATTGATTGTACTGGATTTATAGTTAAATAAATACTTTTATTCCTTTTTAAAGGTTTGCGAGGTGTGAGAATCGAGTAACGACCCTATTGTACCACTTCCTTATTCTATACTACAAGTATTTTATATAGTATTATCTGGTAATATCGTAAGTAGCTTACTTTTGGAAGTTTTATATTTATGTAGGCCATCTCTTCACTGTCTTATCTACATTGAAGTTGGTCTAATTAATTTAAGATTATTTGGCTAACAGAAATAAAAAATTTAGAGAAATACGAGTTATTGTCACATTTATCAGTACTTATAAGCAGCTAACCTTCACAGATAAAGGATATAGTAATATATTAAAAATATGCCCACCTTTGTCCACCCTGCTCTGTACTTGGTTGAGAAGATTGAACAAATAAATACCCAAACAAGTAAAACTTACTCGTACATTAGGCCTTAACGTATGGCCTACAAAATAAACTTACTTTTAACATCGCAAATGTTCTAAAAGAATTTAAAAAACACATAATTAGACACATCTTCATCACAACAATAGGCAAATTACGACGAAATGGCGAGGAATAGTCATAAAGCAGCAACAAAATCGTTCACCGAACAACATCAGTAATTGATTCTTATGGCTAAGGGCAGTTTTATGACAGTGCGAACAGCGCGGATTATGTTCCCTGACCTCGTCAATATTATTTATGCGTGTAACCGTAGAACATACTTGCGACTTTCGACGAGGACCTATCGCGACTATGCGACAGACAATCGTTATACTTTTGTTATAGGTACACTTGATAGCGGGAAACCGCTGGATCCACAGGGCGCAGGACCGGGCGGAGTGGCGCCGCTTAGGGGAGGCCTAACAGTGGACCTCCAAAGGCTGATGGATGGATGGATGGACACTTTATATAAAGGAGTGCCGAGAGTTTATTTCCACCGGCTGTTTTCTCCCGGCCTACCTAAGCAAAAAGGGCGCCTAAAGCCGTTGTACCGTATTATTTGACGTTCATCCAATGTATGCGTGCACGTTATGATGAACACAATGTTTGAATTTGAATTTTTTGTGATTCTTTTACTGCATTAAAATATATAATGTGCGTTTCTACAAATGTGTTATGAAGCTAAGTAATGTACTAATACTCATAGTATACTCGTAGGTATTTAGTAAATGTACTGGATCAGTTAAATCATCACCGTCCTATTGATCGGCACGGGCCCTCGCTTCAGCATGAAAAAGGGTTGGTATTCTTCACGTGCCTTTCGAAAACTTTACCGAAAAGTCTCAGGTTTTGTCAAGATGTAGTTTCACCTTCACCGAAACAAATTTGCACTGAAACACCGAATTGTTTAATTACATCAAAATTAGTTACTTATTGTAAATATTTCACGCAAGTAATTATTAGATACTACGAGAAACCTTTTGGATAGACAACAAAGCAGAGGAAAGAATAAGGTAGGCAAGGTAAATAAGGCAAAAAACAGAAAGTAGCATTTTTTATGATTATATATGTGTTTCGTTTTACAATTAACAATTACCTACAATTTTAATCGTTCAAAATTAACAAGAGTAGCCAGTCTGTACAGGCTCTAAATCAACTTTGTTGTTTGAACACTTGTTAAATGGCTTTATTAGATGCCCTTTCGAAGTTGGGTACCCGATACCTATACTCGTAAAATATAACCTACCACAGACTGCTTTTGACGTTATCTGTTCTTATCTTTATACGCATTCGTACATTAATGTAATAAAAATAACAAAAAATAGTATTATAGACTTATTCGAAGTCGTTTTCGCTTTATTTTAAAGGAGTGCCGAGAGTTTTTTTCCGTCGGCTTATTTCTCTCGGCCTACCTTAGCCAAAAGGGCGTCTAAAGCCGATGTACCGTATTATTTAACGTTCATCGAGTGTATACAAATATCTTATGATGAATAAAATTCTGAGTTTAAGAATACGTCTTCTAAGGTCTGGTAAAAAACTGCGTTTTTTAATTTTATGTAATCTTATATTAAATCTATCGATACACAATTTCTAGTATAACCGTTTCATAATATGTTTTTAAGTTGATTGTGTTGTCTAATGTTATGGTGATTCTAATATCGGCGCCGTTGCCTGTAATTATACCGCTGACTACTTAACGTGAAGATAGTATCCATCAATCAAGAAGCAATTGTTTTAACCCATTGATTGATAGTGGAGATTGTAGGTATGTGAAAATGATTGTGTTATGAAGATGTATCTATCCATATTGAATGGTTGGTAGGTTTCAATAAGATATATAGGCAGGTATGTCTTTATCTTAGCGAGTAATAAATTTGTTTATTTTTTAAATACTCACGAAAGATTATAAATCCTAAAACGTACAAACTTCGCGTCGTAATATACTGCTTCAGTTTTATATTTACTTACTGAAATTTTATTTTAAAGCTAAAATATTGTGCTTGTTGGGCAAACTTTTTATAATAAGATTATGAATTTGTTAAATAACAAATGAAATACTAAAAGTACGATAGTCATATTCATAAATAGATAGTTTCAATAGTCGTAACTAACAAAAGAACAATGTGTTTTGTTCGCTTGTTACTTAATACTTTACAATTTGAATTTAACAATTTTTTACAATGTACAAAAATAATTAATGTACTTTCCCATTTTCCAACATATTAACGGAAATGATTTAATAAAAAAATGCATACTTTATGAGATAGGTACATTATGAAAACGTAGATTTCTTCACAATAAGAGTCTATCTCCAACAATGCCTTGAGACATGACGCTGAAATACAGCTTGACCTTTGGCTAATGCATCGTCTACGTGATAGCCAAAACTGGTAATTAACCTATTATTGGCTGAACCGACTTGCTTTGCTCCCACGATCTCTGATGGTAGCCTTACAGTGAGTAATCTACTAGTGCTACTCTAACAGTAAACCAGTACTAAGTTCATGCAACTAAACTACACAGGTAGGTACAGTGATAGAAATAAAAACATAAAACATACAAAACATCTACTTTCCTTAAACATTTTTATAATAATATTTTAATTATACATAACACTTTATATTATTTAACATTATTTCCTTCTTTATAATTATAATGTAGATAAATGGTCAGACGAAATGGCAAGAACAAAGGTAAAAGTTTGTAATTTAAATATTATTAAATAATAAACAAAGCACTAATAGTTTTAACGTACATACTAAGTACCTGAGTTGCAGTTAAATAACACATTCATTTATTTCTTATAACCTTGCTAAAGTATATTGTAATATTTAGTTGTCAGTTCCAGTACTAGCGTTAGTAACTCGATAGATGTGTATTCGACATAAGGTTAGTTTCTCAGAAGTCACTGCTTTACAGCTAAAAGGTTTTCGATTAGATAATTATACGTAATATGGGTTGAGTGATAGTTCTTTTAAGGGTAACGCTTACCAATTGTTTGGATGTATCCGATGATTATGTGGTAGCTTGCAGAATGTAAAAATAAGATATTGATCGGCAATTTTCTTGTCAGATACAACTCATGACAAGAAATGGCCTGAGAAATGTGTTTGGAATTCACACCTCAAACACCTCAATGCTTTGATTACAGCTTTTAAGTATAATTGCTTTGGTTAATAAATAAATTACAGGTGGTTGTGGTATTTAATCTGTTCGAACTGTCATAATTTGCTTTCGAGTTGGCGAAACGTAAATACAGATAAAATATTGCATTAGCTGTGGTAAGTACAGACCTACTCAAAATAGAGCTCTTCAGAATAATTATGAAAATCTTTGTAAATTTTTTTATTTAAATTTTAGTAAATTTTAAACGAATTAAAACTGTAAAATAAAATAAAAATAAAAAAGTAAAATGTATAAAGTTTTTTAAGTTCCCTTATTTAAGGCAAGATCGTGATGTGTAAGTTGGTAAGGCATTCAGATGGAATGGTCGTGGGTTCGAATTCTACTCGTGAAGAAAATTTTGCAATTTTATATCACCCATAGAAAAGAACAGATTTATACTTGCACGATTTAAAAAAAAGTAAACATGTAACAAATTACGAAGCAAAATAGTTATCCACTCGTATAGTACCTACCCTCTGACCAACAAGCTAAATAAGCCCGTCCTAAAACATTTTTTACAACCGCGCCTTTAAGTAATAAAAACTTTACTAATCTTAGAGTATTGATAAATAGATTGGTTTTCGCAATCAGTGTACAGGCAAAACCCATTAGGACAACATGCAATAATTGGCGAGTGTGCCTTTTTTGTTGCACTCTCTAGTTGAGTGACGTGGCCACTACGTCTTTTTGACAAGACTGGTGTTTTTATTTGAAATGCGTTTACACAGGATGTTTTATTTGTCATCGGTGATCACTGATAATGATAAATTATGAAAACGACGTTTTTACAAAAGACATTTTTGTACAAAAGACGTGGTAAATAATAAATATCTATGTATATAAATGTATGTTGTGGTATAGTAGAGATGGGTCCTGGGTTAGATTCTTAACGGGCAAGAAATTTAAATAATGAATTTTGATTTCTGTTCTCGGTCGAGATGTTTGTGTAAGGCCAAAGTGTCTTTAGCCTACAGTTTGGCAATAATTACTGATTAATAAACCAATTAAAAAAACTCTCTACATAGATAATTTAGATAAATTCAAAACATAAAAACTTAATCTATTTTTAAAAACGATACGCTTATCACCTGATTGAAGATTAGGTACTGTGTTAAAAATAAACTACGTAAGTAGGTACCTAAGTAATTTCCGAAAAAGGCTTATTACTATTTTATATGAAAAGGTACCTCAATTTATATTACAGGTATCTCACACATAATATCATTTTTCGTAGGTAAATCATTTTAAAATAAAAAATAAAAAAATAAAAAATTTTTAATCATCATAAGGTATTTGTATACACTCGGTGAACGTCAAACAACATAGTACATCGGCTTTAGGCGCCCTATTGGCTAAGGTAGCCGGGAGAAAAAAGCCAGCGGAAAAATACTCCATATCCATAGCACTCCTTTAAAATCAAGTGTAAAATAACAAATGATTAACTGTACAGTATAGCTTTAGCGTGTAAACACCCTCTTTAAAACATCCTCTACACGAAATACTTTTAAAAGACCCGTATCCGATACATTACCTGTGGGTAATCGAGCGTACTCAACAAAAAGATGTAACAGGAGCCACGAAGGGCCCTAATGACGCTTCTTAGCTTTAATTTGCAACGATCAGCGTAATTACAGAATCATTTTTCCATAACTTATGGTTTAATCTATACTAATAATATAAAGCTGAAGAGTTTGTTTGTTTGTTTGAACGGGCTAATCTCTGGAACGACAAGTTGGATTTGAAAAATTCTTTTTGTGTATGATAGCTACATTCATGAGGAAGGTTATAGACTATCAAGCATTACGTTACAATTCGTAACGCGGGTAAAATCGCGGGGCACAGCTAGTCAGTGATGAACTAGTAGCTTCATAGTGGCTCATATTAGAGGTAGGTACGTATTTTGACAATTTTTGTAAGCTACTAATATAGAGTTAATGTTAATGATTTTCCGACGATGCGATTATATCATGTTAGAAGTCGGTAATCTTGTACAATAAATGACTAGCCAACGGATAATAATCTTTACAAATAGTGTTAATTAAATATTTGTGTCAATGACTGTGCCAAATTAGCAACAGTTTTTGGACAATCACGATTATTACGGTACTAATTCCATCAATTTCCAGCCATTCCATCTTGGGGACGTTACGAGACTGTTGAGAAGCCAGTGATAGTAAAATAGCATAATCGGGACCCTTAAGAATGAAATTTATTGGATTTTTTTTATATATAGCGCTTCGCCGTCACACTCACAGCCCTACACTAGGATTCCCTGTGTTGTGTGCCATGGACACATACAAAGACAAACACCCAGACCGAAATTTCCGGTATGATAACCAGTGTTGCCAGACAGATCCCGGTCCAAGTTGCAGATTTTTTTTTTTCTCAAAAACTAGCCTAAAATCGTTCAAATTATTAGTCATCTAGCCTTAATGGCTACCGGTCTGTCCTGCTCTTAAATAATTGATTTTTGGCTTCAGACTTTACATTTCAAGCATTTTTGCTCCAAAAATTTATTTTCCTAGGGTTTTTCGCTTAAAACTTATACCTAGACTAAAGTCGCCAATTTTTTTTCCGAGATAGCCTAAACGGCAACTGGTCGCCAAACGTAATTTCTGGT
>DWQK01003121.1:0-11995 GCA_018231225.1 Noctuana stator | reverse complement strand
AGTGTTGCATTGGTACAGTTGAAACGATGGCCGATAAATGTCTTGTCAGTTGAGAATTTTCAAAAACATTGCCTCATTTAACGTTTAATGTGTAAAAAGGAGCATTAATAGCCATCAGAACATTAATAA
The DNA here is from genome assembly GCA_018231225.1 of Noctuana stator. Lineage (NCBI taxonomy): Eukaryota > Metazoa > Arthropoda > Insecta > Lepidoptera > Hesperiidae > Noctuana > Noctuana stator. Next base: position 11,866 of record DWQK01003121.1, on the reverse strand, counting down.
TTATGTAAGAGTTTCGGCCTAACACTCATATAGAAGACTCGTTTCTAGATATTGTATAGTAATAGATTCTGACAGATCTGTATCTGTTTTGTTATTTTATTACTAGTATTAGAACCTACTTATTTGATTTATATTCTTTTTTATATTTAAAACTAGTTGACCTGGCGAACTTCGTACCGCCTTAGAACCAGTAATGTTATCTTAACTTATTAGCTCTAACTTATTAATTTATTATCACAAAGTCAAGACGAACAAAAGAAGCTCATTTGGTCATTTGACATCAGACAAACCGTTCTTCAGATATAGAACATTAGTATAAAAACTGTCATTAGTGATGTGAGACTTCAGGCAATAAAAGACTATGTTTTAACAAACTGTATTTTGACCTGGATGTTAATAAGGTAAGGAAAAGGATGGGGAACAATGCTTAACAATGCTCATCATGAGTGATGCAACAAAATTTGCAAGAGTAATGTTTTAGGACCAGATTCAGCTGGTCCTAAAATGATATCCACAAGAATATCTAGATTGGAGAAAAGCTGATCGTCTGCCACGAGCAATCTTTCTAATGTATCAATCTTTTGCCACAAAATTATCGCACTACTTCGGTTCTGTTGAAGCAAGTCCTAAACAAGAGAGTTTGCAAGTTGCTCGGAAGTCGTAAGTCTTCAGATCGATAAAGAACTCCTCATAAAGTTCACGTGGAGGAATGTGAGTTCTTTCTTTACGAAGAAGAAAAAAGTTTTAAGAATCCAACTTTCAAAATTATTGTGCTGTTTCCAAGAAAACTTATGATATTAGCATTGAATTTTTGAATTTCCATACGGTTGCAATTGCAACATGTTTCCTGAACAGCTTTGCATATTCATGTTTTCATTGGACCACGTTTAAATTTAAACGTTAAAATTTTGATTGCAGTGCTTAAATCGGCTTTTGTCTCATGCATATTTCAGCTGCCAATAACTTTTATTACTTAAATAACTTGTCGTCCAGGCCAAATAACAATAAAAACAGGTGTGCAATTTAAATACAATTTAACAATAAAAACAATTTAAATGGTAAATAATTGAATCTTGTTTTTGTAGAAATATCACTTGATAATGAGCCACAATTGAGCCACAATTGTTCCGCTAAGTCAATTCTTTAAATATGTGGAATTTTGCCTTGAGAAGATAATATTCTTTGAAGTACCAACAGTTCTTTAACTTTCTATTAGGTAACTTTTTGTTTTTATGAGAAACATCTTTGCCCTCCAATGTCTTAAACCGCTTACCAGAAAGCAAAATTAGTTTCGAAAAAGACAAACTACTTTGGATTTGACGAACTGATGACCTTTATGGGTGACGACATTGACGACAGACTCTGCGGCATGAAAAGTAGAGAATAGAAGGGAATTTTCCACTTCTCACTTGATTAGTTTAAAATAAGAAAAACGGTATGCTCAGAAACCGATTCAGGGAATTATCTTATAAGAGATACAAGTTCAAGTAATGGCAAAAAGCGAGAATCACAATGAATGACGCTATTCCTAGGAAACCTGTAAAGTAAGCCTTTAAATAATACTTTGAATAGTGTCGTAACCTGCAGAGAGCAGCGCATCTGCTACACGGCTGAGATTAGGCGCAATAACTCGGCGATAAAGTGTTTTAGATGCCAAGTGTTCCTCTTAGGAGTTTTATCACCAAGAACAGAGTCTAGCTGGAAATAAAGCGAAGTTTTAAAAATGTGAATGGCTTGTGAGTGTTTCTTATGGGCGACATTTCTTTTTTAAGCTGAATTTTTATGGATATTATACATTCCATCATTAAATCAGGTTTAAAATTGCCTTCAACCCATTTTTTATGTCCCAGCGTTCCAGCGTTTCCAGCGTATTTGTATACGAGAATTCCTTATAGGAAATTACTCGGTATATACTAGGAATATTGTATTCAGATATATGTAAAGTAAGTTCGTAAAAATCCTTTGCAAATCGTACAAGTGTTCGTTTCCAAACATTTTTGCTAAAATCATTCACCATTATCCAAGCTTTATTGTAACTGTACTTGCCTTAAAATCTTCCACCTCCTTTATACGCATTTCCATTCAAGGAAAGAAATTGATTCTGCGTTTTGTACTAAATAAAGCATTCCTTTTGGGCGTCTATACTTTCACCTCTTACCAACGCACGAATGTTCAATCAAATAAATAACATACATGATTTTTATCTGAGAGCTTTCGAACATTGAGAGATTGTAGCGAAGGGAGGGCTCTTAGAGTAATGTCGGCAGACTGTAGCGAAAATCAACGAACGTCATTTAAATTTTAAAGGCACTTGCTTATTCAGGGGGTTGTTATCTGAATTAGTTTTCATGTTTTTATGTTTTTATGTTCAGTCTTACACTTTTGTGAAGGTGAGAGTACTTTGAGAATGTCTATATTAATATCATAAAATTGATGAACGTTATTTTGTAACATATTAGGTATGTACCTCAAAATAGGAATTTGTTTATTACTTTGGAACTTTTGACTGGGCGAACCGATTTTGATGATTCTTATTTTATTTAAAAGTTGGTGATTACCGAGTCCCATCTCAATTGTCATTTTCCATCAAAATTTAACCGTAGAAAAAAAATGGCGATTGTTAATAATTAAAAGCAAAATAACTTAATAATATAAAAAGGCGTTTCGGTACGGTCAAAATTATGTATAATCCAAACAAGAGACACTTTTACATTCTAAATTCTATCTGACATTATCATTCAAAAACTAACAAATTAAAATAAAAAGTAAAAACAAAAAAGGTTTAAATGGGCTCGCAACAGCGATTATCAAACTGCCTTAAAAGGTCATGTTTATAGCTAGTCCAGAGGACAATATAGTAGGTACTATAGAGATCAGTGACTAAAGATTACATTACATAAACCTCAAGAAGATAGAAGAAAAACACAAAAATTCCTTGATTTCTAAATGATCATAAGTGAAGTAGTTGTCCTGTTAGGCGTTTTTATTTAATTTCCTCTTATTTCCGTGGGTGTGTCGATGGCAGATTACTAAACGAGGGTGTCGTTTTGTCCTCTGTGCGTAGCCAGCAAGTGAGTGTTAGTCCCAGGTGACCCATTATCTCACGTGGAATTTTCGTACAGCATTTTACCACGTCCTTTCACGGATAATGGAGTTATGGATCACATAGTTGGGTTCGTCTGTTTTTAACTTAAAATTTTACATTTATCAGCACTCTCAAAAGTTTTAATGTTAATTTTTAAAGCACGTCTGCTACTTTGATATATTGTCTTATTGCGACAATAAAGGGGTTGAAAGCTAGCAAAAACCTACATAATTGCGTTACCACTCCATTGAAATGGATAAAAACAACCCTACTTAGAGCGCGTCCTAAATTAGGGCTCAATAATTTATCAGCTATGAAAATTCGAGTTACGAGTACATTGTACATGATTTCACAACCCATTGCCTACCTAATCCGAGATCTAGGACCAATCAAGCAGACGGTCTCGATCAAGCAGAAGATCTTCCACATTATCTTAATAGGTACAAAGGTAAGTTCACGTGTAATATGTAGAATATACTAAACATAGAAGAAGATATCATCATCATATGGGGCGGCGGCCTCAGGCATTGCGTAGCTTGGAGCGGTTTAAAATAAATAGATTACTTGTAGATTTTAATTCGCATTTTTTGCTATGTTAAGTTAAAGAAAATAACGCTTCACACTCACTGTCCCAGACAAGGATTCCCTTTTTCGTGGGTGCCATGGACACACACAGACAATTACACAAACACCCAGACCGGGAACAGAAATCTAAATTCGTCATTTAAATTTCTGCTCCGCTCGACTCGTAGCCGGGACCCTTTGAATAGTTCGAATCGTGGACCGGCACGGTAATTACTATACCACACGAGTCGTAAGTAAGTCAGAATGGTCCTGGGTTCAATTACCGGCGGGGCAGTCATTGAAATAATGATAATAAATCGCTTTCTGTTCCCGTTCTTGGTACTTCTGTAGTCGTCTGTGTGTCCAGGGCATGGCTCAAGGAATCCTATGGACACTACGCCGAATATTGTAAGCCATTAAATTTTGAATCTCATTATCACTAGTAGATTCTAGATTTTATGTGCTGAGGATTTCAAAATATTTAAAGCTATAGATGAAAGAAGTTTCAAGATAAGACAATCAAGGTTGTTCTCCTCCGCTTAAATAATAAATCACTCCAGCTAAACCTATTGTTTCATTAAAAGTTGAAAGCGGCATCCTAATTGAAGAAATATGTAATGTGCGCATGACGTCAGACACGCACTATGCGCCATTGTCTGACTGAACTTACACTCAGTTAGGGACATGTTTTGTATCACTCTGTGAAATTTGACTTTATGCTTTGTTACGCCCTCTTTATTTCTTTTTAAGGGCAAATTCCTTGATTGTAACTCGCGTTACGAACACAACTGACTATAAAATTGTCGCTTCTATTGCCGTCTTTTCTCATGGATGCCGTCGTTCGAACTGACCCTAATTGAAATAGGACCACAGCCCAGGGAAGTTCCGGCTTTCAAAATAAAAAAGGATCATCGAAATCCTTTCACACAGTCGAAAATTACGTAACAAAAATGGCGTAACAAACATAAAAAAATGCAGTTGCATTGAGAACCTCCTTTTTTGAAATGCGTTTCAAAAATATTCGATCAAGTTCTGAATAGCTCGGTAATAGTTACGCGCCGAAGAAACGGCTTATGGTTGAGTAAGACAAAAGGGTAAAAAATATAAGGGTCCGTATAAAAATTGGAAAAGTTATGAAAAAAAGTTCGCAAGATTTTCGCTCTATCGCCACTTGAGTGATAGCTGCAATTGACTTAAAAAGGTGTCGTTTCTCAAGCTCAAAACATTGTTTAGAGATAGAAAAAATGGGTCTGTTTTCGCTTTTAGCAATTTGTCATAGACGTGAGTGATTTTGTGGTATCGTATTGTTATTTGAAATTTTGTAGGGACTATGGCCTATAACCCTTCTCTAATTTGAGAGGGGATACATGCTCAGGAGTGAGACTGTGATGGGTTGATTAAAATAAATAAATAAATAACACTTAACACTCACAGCTCCACATTAGGATTCCCTGTGTCGTGGGTGCCATGGACACATACAAAGACAAATACACAAACACCCAGACCGTGAACAGAAATCTAAATTTATCATTTACCCCACCGGGGACCGAACCCTGGACCCTTCGAATGGCATTCAGGCAGGGTAACTACTACACCGCGTGTCGTCAAATTATCATGAATGGGTCGAGGATTATCATGAAGATACACTACATACACTTAACGTCACAACTGAAAACATAATATCCTTCCAAAACCGGGTACATTGATTTCTCATAAAAGTTTACCCAGCCATCGAATGCTTACGTTGGGTCTGAGTGATAAAATTTCAATATTTTCATTGTTATTACCGACCTTCGTAAGGCTAAGGATTTTGAACGGTACTTTATGAAGGTTTTTGGGGTCGGTTTGCGTTGCGAAGTCGAATTGACATTACGTTCAAACGGACACATCCGAATCTTTGCGGGAACAGTTTTTATAGGAGCTGATTTAGTATCTGGCAAATTTCTTACATAGCCCAAAAATATAGTCTGATGTTGCTAACTGCAAAAGTTTCAGCCCCTATTTCTTCCCCTTCGGGGATAATTTCCTAAAACCTTTCTTTAGTGAATGTCAACTCAAATCAGCCATTTCGGATATATATATATGAATCCATAATATAGTACCGCTATTTCATAGGTATTTGAAAGAAAGAAATATTGATAGTTAGATATTTAAATTAGAATCACTTTGTAGGGTTTCTCATTTAAAAAAAGGGTAAATGCTATATTTCTGTCAATTTCAATTTCAATATACTCGTATCTTAATAACGAATAAAATTAATTAACTGTAAATGTAAATTTAATTTATTTCTATGAATAAAATTAATTGAGAATTAATTTAATTGAATATGTTATCTAATTGTATGTTAAAACTTAAAGGAGAACTATAATAAAGGTACTAATTAATTTTTTAAATTTATTTATTATTTTATAATGATGACGACCCGTATGGTGTAGTGGTTACCGCGCCAGTCGGAGCTCGGCGGGGCAGAAATTTAACTGATGAATTTAGATTTCTGTACCTGGTCTGGGTGTTTCTGTATTTAATTTTGATTGTGTCCGTGGTTCCTATAGGGCATCGAAGTGTGGGGCTGTGAGTGTGAAGCGTTATTTATTTATTTATATTATATTTTTATTGATTTTCCACCAAATAGCTACTGTAATTCCAATAATTTCAACACAAAAGTTTACCACGTCTACCTCATTACACTTGGGGCCGTTTTCCCTAAATCTCAAACACCTGGTCGCGGAATGTTACGATTATTGCCAGTGGCGCCATCTTGTGGTTATACTTTCGGCCTATTAAGTAAGTTTACCCGATAGTAATCATTCATATTACCTTTCCTACGAGCTAAATAAACTTAATTTATTTATTAAAACTATTTAGTTATATACAGGAACAGAAGGGGGATTTAATGCTGAAAGAATTATTTCCCAGTCAAAATTGTATGTATATAGTATTATCGAGTTTCATTGGGATAAAAAAAAACCCATGACTATAGCTCGTTTCGCAATAGTACATACATTAAACTTTACCATAGCTCTAAATGTTTATGCAGCTACTGTCGAAATGTCTTATTATAAAGGACACAGGCTATTATACAGCCTCTAAAGCTCTTAAGCCAACTGTGAGTTAGGGCGGTTGGTCCTAACGGCCTTTATTCGCGAGGCCTTGAGAATGTAAAGCGGAGAAAAAGTTCTTGCATGCTTTTATATAGCTAGTGGTACGAGTATATATTAAATCGACTTCATATAAAGAGGAGGTAGGATTCGAATGTATTTGTGCAGTATAGCTTAAGCCTGATAGGGACTAAAGCTATACTGCATCATTTTTTAAAAACTCGTAATTTATACACTTGATTTTAAAGGAGTGCCGAGAGTTTTTTCCGCTGGATTTTTTCGACCGGTCTACCGCAGCCAAAAGGGCGCCTAAAGCCGATGTACCGTATTATTTGACGTTCATCCAGTGTATACGTGTTGTACTGTCAATGCATTGACAACCTATTTAAGAAAAAATTATAAACGTCAGTCGCAATAAAGCACTCACAGAAGCAACACGTTATTTCATTTAACAGTTCGTAGTACATGTCACTCTAGGAAGAGCAACCTAATATACATCAACACGTGTACCTTATGATGAATAAAAATTTTTGATTCGATTTGATTTATTTCCTTTATGTTTGTTACGTCAAAACCGTCGACTGGGTGAAGGGAATTCGATTATTTTTTATTTGGAAGCTGGTGCTTCTCGGGTCCCATTTGAAATTGGGCCAGTCCTGATACTGGCATCCTTGTGGGCCTCGGGCCTTCTTGGCCACCTTATGGCGCCCGTTGATCCCCTGATGGTCGGAGGCAACTGGACCCAAGGAAGCGGTCTGCCCATAATTTATTCTGCCCCGCTGGGCATCGAACTCGGGACCCTTCGAATGGCAGACCATGGTAAGCAATACACAACACGGGTCGCGTTTATATTGGCATTTGCCTTGTCTTCAACCCTTTTTGTGTCCCACTGCTGGGCACGGGTCTCTCCCCACAAACAGTAAAAGCCTAGAGCATACTCCACGATGCTGCAATGCGGATTGGTGGACGGGTTAATGAGCAACCCGTGTCAGATGTTGTCAAACCGTCCAAAGGCATAAGGCCATATTGGCATTTAATTTCGGTTATTACCAAATCCTTTTAAATCTGACCTTTGAGGTCAACAATTGCCCTTGCTGCGTGACTAGCTCAGAAATGGAACGCTTGAGTGCCTTGTTATTTTTACCTAAGGGTCAATGGAATTTCAGATGTACTATATACTACGAGTATATTATTGGAGGAGGCATTTTAATCTTTACTCAAGTCACTCACGATAGTCAAGGGTGGTTAAGTACAAAGTTATAGGAGTGAGCAGAAGATAAAAAAATAAATGTAAAAAAATTAAGTGGTATTTAGGGCGGTGCGGTTCCTTAGGTATTATGTTCATCTTATTATATTCACGGGTTAGTAATAATGTTGTGTTATGTAAAGATTTATTGCTTAAAAAATAATTTTTCCATTTTAGAGGTCTCTCCGTTCTAACTTTATCTTTTTTGTTTGATTAACGTCTATGATACAATACAGTAGATAATTTTTTTTTATAACATGTATTTAATCTCAATGTACACAGCTGTAACTTGTAGTGTATTAAATAATTGTATGTTGTACAGACTTGACATTACAACCTCTTCTTAAATATAAATAAACAAATAATAAACTTTTAAACATACATTTCATTACTAATATTATAAACGCGAAAGTTTGTAAGTATGGATGGATGGATGTTCGTTACTCTTTCACGTAAAAACTACTGAATGGATTTTAATGAAACTTTACAATAATATAGTTTATACAGACATAGGCTACAATTTATAAAGATGTGTGAATTGTTCGAAATACTAATCCTGCGCAGATTAAGTCGCGGGCACCAACTAGAATTAAATAATTGTATGTTATACAGACTTGACATTGCAACCTCTTCCTAAATATAAATAAACAGATAATAAACTCTTAATGCATACATTAAAATATCTTAGCTACGTTCAAAATACTTTGTCATTAACCTATATACCTTGTACCCATATCCCTTGTCATAACTGTCATTAGACGTATCGGTAAAGAACATCGTGACAAAACTTGCATGTCTAAGATACTCGTATCTTCATAAAGTTCTCAAAAGGCATGTAAAGTGTACCAGCCCACATTTGGGCAGCGTGGAGTACTATATCACTACTATATATTACGACGATACCAAAAACATAATTTTCATTTCCAAACGAATTCGCCTTTGAAACAACTTTTCGTTAAACCGAATACATTTTCAGGATCACTTTTCTTAAACAATCTATTCTAAAAAAAAGCCAGACTTAAATTAAATTTGTTAATAAGCGCCACTTCAATTGTTAGCCAGAACATTATATAAAGCCTGTATTCCAACGATAGCATAACACCAGATATATTCGTAACTACGTAAGTGACTACAAGTTTGCTCGAAACCTTTCTTTGAACTATGACACAAAACCACTCACATATTATTAATAATTCGTCTCTGAACATACGCTGGCGATGTGTGTATTATTGACCTTTACACGCCTTTGACGAACGAATAACTAATAACTTTATGGTTGAGTCCTATCATAGGCAAGTTTTTCATTTTCCTTAACTTTGAAAAACGTGCGCGATCTAACGTACCCACTCGAATACCTTTAACTCTTTTATGTCCTACTACAGGACACAGGTCTCTCCCCACGGGTAAGGCCTCCAGCGTTCCATCACGTTGCTCCAATGTGGATTGGCGGAGACACAGGTTACTAGCCAACCCGTGTCGGATGTTGTCAAACTGCTCAAAGCCAAAGGGCTTCTGACCAGGTTTAACGACTGTTATCTATCGATAGCAACTGGGACCAACGGCTTAACGTGCCTTCGAAGCATGTAATTGCGCATGAAATTAGCCACAACCTATCCGAGTACCGACAGCGCCCTAGATTGCTTAACAGTGAGATCCACACTACCAGCGGGGCTACCCATTGGAGTATCAGACTCAAATTGCCTGCAACATTTTTAAGGCTCACTACTGGGCACGGTTCTCTCCTTCCATCTGAGGAAGGCCTGAAGCATACTTAAACCAATCGATTCCTGTATATCTCTTTATCATCTGTCCATCATTGTTTTACTGCTGGGCAATGTAGATACGAGAGATTATCTCATATAGGAGAAGGCTTTATGCTATAGTCCATCTCCAAGCCAAAGTGCGGATTGTAGAACAGAATTTCATTATGCTTGCATATTTTAAGCATAGTTTTAAACAGATTTTTAGTTATATCTGATACTGGAATAACATTGGTTTTGTTCGCTGAACAACTACGGTCAAGCAAGTTTAATTAAATACTTTTTGTTATGCAAATTGGTTAATTGCTCTCGTGTTGTACTGCGGGAGATGAGTTAATGTGCGATGTAAATGATACGTCATTGTTGAATAATGAATGAGAAGTCCTATCGGAGATACGTGGAGGCGTTGCTACTAATGAGAACTGAGATGGTCGCCTCAAATAAAATATGGTGTCCGGCAGCAACCCTTCTCAACCGAAACACAAGTACTTGGCACAAGACTTGCTTCAAGGCGGGTTACGAGACAGGCCAAGCGAAATTTACAAGCTTTACAATTTTTTATACTAGTGATATTGTCACTATGTCACCTGTACCTCATTAGATCCGCTAGTCGTGTGGATCGCAAGTGAGCAAGAGGAACCTAGGATCTTCCGTATGATACCCACCATACCGGAACTGACCCATACCTGTACCATGCTGGTTCATACTGGATCCATACTGGTCCATACCGGTACCATACCGGTACCATACCAGTACACCCGGTACACTGCACGGATCGTTAAATTAATTTATGATTAGAAAAATTTGAGTTGCGTGCGGGGATTAAGCCGGATCCACTGAAATGTAAGCTGAATTAAAACAACTGAGCCATACTGCTTTTTAAAGTAAGATTTTTTTTTAAATCGTCATAAAAATGTTTGCACCAACTAAAAAAAATCCGTTTTTATTTTAGACAAACAGCTGTTCACTGTCAAACAAATACTTAGCCGTTTCGGTCAATTACATTCCGCTCCGAAGTTTTATAATGGAAAGCATCGACGTTAATTATTTGATTAAAGTGAGACAATGAGAGTTCTAGGTTTGTTCTGTCGTGGATTTTGCGCAGCGGAGCGGTAATGGGTTGTGCTTTAAATGCTAATAAGCCTAATGTAATTTTTACACTTGCAAGAGCATTTTTGCTATAAAATGTAACCAAGTCTTTACATACAAGAATCGCTCGTTTAAAGATTAGCTGTAACATAAACATGTATTTTTTTCAACCGAATTTAAAAAATTCGAGGGGCTCAATTCGACTATACTTTTTTATGTTTGTTACCTCATAAGTTTCGACTGGGTGAACCTATTTTGATAATTCATTTTTTATTTAAAAGCTGGTGCTTCCCGTGTGGACCCATTTTTATTTGGTCCAGTTCTGGCAACGGAATCGGTTGTTTTATAAATAGAAGCGCGCGTAACCCTGCTGGTAGTGTGGATCGCAAGTGATCTCACTGTTAAGATAAGGAACTTTGAGTGCGGTCGATCGCTCCAGGCCTTCCCTGGTTGTGGGGAGAGACCAGTACCCAGCAGTGGGTCATAAAAAGGGTTGAAGTCATGAAGCTATCAGTTTAAGTATCTTAACTTAACCAACTCCGGTAATTATATTTCCATTTCTACCCTTCAGTACCCTAATAAAACCGTTATATTGTCTATACATGTAACATTTGACTTAAGGTAAGCCGGGGCAAGCCCGGTAAGTCACTTTGTTAAATCAACCGAGGCGTTGATCCCTCAATAACAGGTTTACATGAGGATTACTGCGGCGCGGAATTAGGTTAACTCTTGTTTATAAGAAATAGTTTTAAATGTTTTTTGACAATCTCTATCCCATCTCTTTCAGATAGGAATGATTTCTATCTGAATTTTTTGACATCACGCGTGTTGTAGTGGTTACCAAACCGGTCTACCATTCGAGGGGTCCTGGGCGAGTTCGATTCTGGTCAGGGTTGAAATTTAAATGGCTTCAACCCTTTTTATGTCCCACTGCTGGGCACGGGTCTACTAACACGTTGAAGTGGAAAGCAATAGGAAGTATTCATTACTCGGCTGGACGTAGCGATATTTTAAGAAGAAAAAT